>VWZO01008647.1:220942-272344 GCA_013396975.1 Bucco capensis
TTTTATGCATTATGAAATACAAATTATTCTGCCCATAATTTCTCATTTATTTTATTCCCTCAAACCTTTTGAAAGCAGTAGCTTAGAAAAACAATTAACTCAAAACACTTCTACTCTTCAAGCATTCTACAGTACAAGGACTATTTGCCTCTATAGTGTATTGCTTGTTAACTTAATGCTCTGGGAAGTAAGAGGTCTGGAATACCTCTGGAAAGGTTTTTTGAAACAGGAAAACATGCACAATTGGCAAAGGTTGCCCTTATAGAACACATGGCAGGGTTTCCTAATTTACACAGAAATATATGCATTCATATCCCATTTAACGATATTGATTTACAATTCATTATTTAACCAGTGCACAAAGAAGTGCACTACAACAAAATGCTCTTCAGTAGTGAAGGTCATTCTCTAAATGATACAATAAAAAAAAGGCCAAATTACTTGACAAGCTAGCAAACAAATATTGTCATTGAAGACAACTGAATTTTACAGTACTGATTCTAAACACGTTATGGAATTAAAATTGAGAAATTAAAAAAGATATTTGATTTTCCTTAAATACATTGGAACAACTGAGGAGAAATACAAAACTTGGTAAACAAGGTACCTTTAAAAAAAAAAAATACTAAGAAGAGTCCTTCAGGACTGGATTAACTGAAAGGACAGGAGATGTGATCAGGCCTGTGCAATTAGCCATACTGCAGTGCTACAGCAACTTGAATTATTCAGCTGCCCCAGGGAACTAATGATTGAACCATAGAATAAGGCAGGAACATCTTGAGGTCTCTACTCCACCTTTCTGCTCAGGGTAGTGTTAACTTCCAGGTTGACACAGGTTTTTCCACATTTTGTTCAGTGAACTTCTGCTGATGTCCAGGAGAGTCCTCAACTTCTCCAAGCTGTTTCTGAGCTCACCAGCCCACTTGGGACTCTCTGGGCTGCAGCTCATGGCTCCAAATGGCACATGCAATCTTTCTAAACAAATGCTATGTGGATAAAAAGAAATCCATCACCTAACATGGTTTTATCTATGATCTAACACAGCTCAATATACAATTGTTCCACCTTATGGGTCTAAAATAGTGAATCACTACAGGGCTCAAAGCAGCTAGTACTCATCCCACCAAACAAACGTCTCAATGAGGAAAACTAAGCTTTCAGTCGAGTGTCCACACTAAGCTTCTTTTCACATTATCTCTTCTTGAATTTCACAGAACAATCTGTTTGCTAGTCCTGTGCTCTCAATACTGTTTTGAAACACACTATAAGGTCAGGAGCATTGAGAGCCTCTTAAGCATATTGACTCATCTACACCTCAAGTAAGGGCTAGTTTCCTAGCTTTCTCTTAAGAAAAATAGTTCTCCTTATCAGCTTGCCTTTGTGAAGAGAGTAACAAAACAGTAAACACATATAATGTAAAAGTGTCAAGCTGGCATCACATTACAATAGATTCATTTACAGTCCTAATACAGTCCAAATACATCAGCCTGAGAACACCTGCAATTACTGCTAGAATGCCCCCCCTATATTGGATAGATTCCTGGAAGTGTGTCCCAAAGGAAACTATGTTGGTGTTTTTCTTCTGAGAAGTAGAGTCTCCAAAAGTGGCCTAAACATTCACTTCCACAAAGAAATGGCAGAATACCTAATATATTTCCATGCTTTTTAGATATGTATATTTTGGCCTCTAGGAAGATGGCTACAGTCTAGTTATGATGAACCACAAATGTACTTTGCGGGTATCCATTAACAATCAGATATATCATAAGTTTATTCCTCATTTTCCCTGGCCAATTTGTGATTGTTACTGTCTGCCTAAAAGGTAAAAAGAAAATGAGGCATCTAAATGATTCCAAAGAACCTCTGCAGCAATGAATATACTGCAAACAGCATCGTAAAGCTTTCTGATACCGTGATTGTTTTGCTGCAATGAGTTTTAAATTGCAAATATACAAGCAAATGGAACACACAGAATGAAACAGAAATGTAGGGAGGACAGATTCAGGGAGGAAGAGAAAGAGAGATCACAATTGATCTATCAGCAGGCAGCTGAGAGGTACCAAATGCCAATGCTGCGCAGTGTTCCACAGACTTTACCCAGAGTGCACAGTGCTAAGAACAAGACTCAGATAAGACTGATAGGATCCAGTATTTTGCTAACACACAAGATGGCTTAGAAGAAAGAAAAACAGTTTGTGAAAAAATGTGATAAAGAAACTTGCAAAGGAGTTGAGGATCATGTTCCCAGAACAATATAATGTAAACACCAGCAGTAAAGATTGCTCTTAATGAAAAGAAGTGACTAAAGACATTTTAAGTTAAGCATGGCTGGACTAGTGTAACAAAACTGAATTGGTGGAAATGCAAATAACTCCAAGCCACAGCTTTGGTATTGCTATTTCCCCTTGGACAATTTTACTGCAAAGAACAACTCAATTCCTATTCACAGTGAGTGACTACCCATTAGACCAATGGCTACTGCTTCTGTCACCTATGAAAACCTTGCTGTGCCAGCCAACTCTCCACGAGTATTGCTTACAAACAGCAGCATCACTTCCTCCTAAATATGACAAAAGGAAAGCTATTGACCCATTTGTGAATTAAATAAAAATAAGACAACTTCTAGCCACACTCACAGTCAACTCCTATTCGAGACAAGCTGTATTACAGATGCAGAATCATGCCAAACCAAGCAGACAAAATAACAGCAGTCTACGGTGAGCTACAAGACCTAATGCCAATGATTTGCTAACCCTCACTACAACTGCCACAACCACCACTGCTTACTGGTAGTATGTAACCCGTGCACGTTCATTATTAATACTAATTATTGCTAAGCAGTACAGTACCATCAATGGCAGCACTAGACAGGATCATCCACAGGTACCACATACTGTTAACTTCTCATATCCTTGTCTACCAAGGCTTCAAAAATTCAAATGCCTCTTCAGTGTCACACCTCATGCCTTATGATAAAGCTATTTGGCTGGGAGGAAGCAATGAGGTGGCTGAGATACATTTCTTCCTCCATTGGTCTAATAAACCCTCTGAAGAAAATACATCTTAAAGGCACAAATAATAAGGCAGCTTCACCATAGAGTTCAACCCTGCCATTAGTTCTAATTTGAGGGGAGGAGGTGTTTGTTTGTTGGGGTTTTTTATTCTTTAGAATTTTATTGATAGTTACCACAAGGAAAATATAAGCAAGAAATACAAGAAAATCCATGCAAGTTACTTAGTAAGCCAAAAGCAGTATTTTTCTTTTCTTTCCTGGTTTCCTCTTTCCTCCACCACACCTTCAACCAACATAAAAACAGCAACTGAGGTATGTGAAAACTTAAAACCGAGAAAATTCAGTTGTAATACTCTTAGAAGCAGATTACAGACACCAGAATAAAGCTCTACTTTGTGTTAAATGACCATGTTGCTGAAACTGCATCAGCTTACAACTTGCAGCTTAGCTTAGGCACAACATTGTTCTGAATAAACAGATACAGATAAAATCATGTCTTAACTGACAATTTAGAATATGCTTTAGATAATGAGAATCAACAGAAAGGAAAATGCTGCTGTAATGAATGCATCAGTTATCAGTGAATGCATATGAAAAGGTCCTCCCCAAAACCAACGGGAAAAGGGAACCAAACCAAGAGCAGAAGTCCCAGCGCACAACACATTCCAACTCCACATCATCTTTCTACTCAAGTATACTCCAGGCTTGCTGCAAAAAGCTTTCAGGTTTGTTGAAGCAGTTGCTGTTTATAAAACCAGTTTAAGAGTGCACAGGTTAATTGTTTTTCACATGCAGATTGCTGAAGATATTCCACTTCTAAAATACAATTGAATGATGGATAAGGTTGCTCTAATAGCGATTTATAGCTGTTTAATTTCTACTCTACTAGTGTCATAAGCTTGAGATTGAGAGTCCTACAAGCTCTGTTATTTTCATCACTTTCAAGGTTAGCTACTGCAATATTGGATCTTTAAGCAGTTTCTCTGTGTCCATTCCTCTGATTTAGCAAAGTAGGTCACTGTCACCTCAATGCCTTCCTTTGATTCCACCATCTTGTCTTTTATCTATCAACTACATAGTGGAACAATTCTCAGTGCTTGCAGTGCAGATAATCTCCTACTAGACAGTCGGCAGTGAAATGAATCTGAATTAGTATTTGCAGTGGGAATCAAGAGAACAGAAATCCCTGTTTTACAAGTCGTATCCCCTACCTCAGCTAACATACTGAGGTTTTTGTGATTCATCTTTATATTAGGTTTTCATGTCAGTTATAGTTGGGGTGAAATTTCATCTTTAAATGAAGTGTTTTTCCCTAATAACAAGAGAATTGGCTACAAGACCATGTAATTTATTTATTATAACAAAGAATTACAAACATGACATAAAGGTGTTGGAAATACTTTNCCAAAGCTTATTTTAAAGGACTATTTGACTATTGCTCAAAATGCACAGACGCAGAAATGTAATCACAGTTAATTTCTTTATGACATCAGACCATGGATTATATAAGACACAACTATTACTGTCACTTGTACATCAAATACATTGAAGTATCTCTCTACTAAAAAGCCTGAGACTCCATCCCTATAAACACCTAACTACAGAGCTCTCCGAAAACTAGAAAGATGTATGTCACCTGATTACTAGTCATGGAGTGTAAAGTNGCAAAGCTTATTTTAAAGGACTATTTGACTACTGCTCAAAATGCACAGATGTAGAAATGTAGTCACAGTTAATTTCTTTATGACATCAGATCATGGATTATGACACAACTATTACTGTCACTTGTACATCAAATACATTGAAGTATCTCTCTACTAAAAAGCCTGAGACTCCATCCCTATAAACACCTAACTACAGAGCTCTCCGAAAACTAGAAAGATGTATGTCACCTGATTACTAGTCATGGAGTGTAAAGTGATGGTAATCCAACACTGAGTGTTGAGAGAGTATTGTCATTTTACTTGTTTGGGGAATCACAAGGGCCAAAGGTAGTGGCTCAACCACTTCCACTCTCAGCAACTTTTAAGGTTCAGAGAAACTTTCAGCTCTTTTTCCTTTGCTGCTTGCTCACAACACAAGTGAGAGTTTATAGTCTCATATACCTCCTCTGACTCTTCTCCCCGCTCTCCCTTTTAACACCTTACTTCTCCCCTTTGTCCACATCCCCTGTTATTTAGAATATTAGTGCTTTAAGTTTATTTAAATGTGATGTGGTACATCACAAACTGATTCAACAACACAGTGATACTGAGTACTTTTATGACCTTAACCTTAAATAGCTTTCTGGGAAATTTCTATCAACTCATCCCATTAAAATAAAAATATCAGTTAAGGTTACCCTAACAAAATGCATTATGCTTGACATACAGAAAATGACTAAAATTGATGTCATGTTTTCCAGAGTAGGGCTGCTTTTATTTGGCAATATATTATTTATGTAAGCTTGTGAGAGTCCTGTAGATGCATAATGAAGGCCAGGTACACACTGCACTGACAATGCTTCCCTTACCTCAGTGAGATGAATTACACTGAATGGTGAGAAGGCAGCTTGTCCCCTTGGACCATTTTTATCTCAGCCTTTATTGGAGTACAACAATGATGACAATTGTGGAAAACACAAGTCACTTCTGCATGTAAGCACTTTTGAAGTGGTGACCCAGAAAGCAACATCTACATGTTCCCAATCCTCCTTAATAAGCTATATTATATTGCCATGAACATTAAAATCTTTCAAATTACTCAAAATTTTCAGGAAAAATGTATCTTCCTAAGCAAAATAACGTTTCTACCTGTTTTTTTTGCCCATAGACATTGGAAACAAAAGAGAATTCTAAAAACAAAGACAGAAATACATGAAACTGTAGAAGATCAAAATAGTTTAACAGGGTATCATCTCAAGGGAAAATAAAAATCAGCTGTGAAACAGATTCACCACTAATTTATATGATTTAACTATATAACAATGTTCAAATCTGGGACACATTTTTAACTGGGACAAGTGATCATTATTTAACCTAGATTCTGTAAATTCACCTCACACATGTATTTTTTCCCTCCCAGCAAATATATTCAATGACCTGCCACAAGATATAGAAGAAAAATACTTTGAAAAATGCATTATTTCCTAATTTCCATATCAAGTAGTGCCACAAAAGCTATCAGAGAAGAAAACTGAATTGGACAGCAATATCTAGCAAGGGCTTACATAGTTAACAGCCACAGAAAGACTGAGATATTAAAAATTAAGAAGCACAAAAAGAAAGGCTTTCTTATCAATACCTTACTGGAAACAACAACATTTAAAATAAACTTGCAATCAACTAAGGAGTTTACAGAGAAAACTCCTCTGCCTATGTGAGAACACAGACTACAGCACCACAGCTAGAAAAAAAATGATGATCATTATAGTAATTGAAGCCCATTTTTACAGAGAATCCCAGGTGAAATTCTAGTTTGCATGCACTTAAGGAGAATATGACCAGGATCTGGCTGTATTAATTCTCTCATATGGTTTCATGCATTGCATCTGAACCTCAGGTCCTCAGATAGGGATACCCACACAGAAACATGTAGATATATATATATATATATACACAAGCTACCACTCTTACATAAAAACTGGCAACCACTTTGGCAAGAATGGTTCAACAAACATGCTTAACTGTATATATATATATTTCTAATTATTATGAACTGCCTTTGGAAGTTTAGTGTTAGCAACAGTCACCAATCAACACTATAGGGGTTTTACCACTTCAGAACAAGTTCTTTTCTGTGGTTTCCCAATGCAGTTTACTAGCAAAAAACCCCAGACTTTTACAGCCCCTGAACGCTGCAGGAAGCAGCTGGATATTTTGCATAATTTTTTGTGAGACAGCCAAGCAAGAAGCTCTTAAATTTTCTTGCAAGGTAATAACACCAGTTAGAACAGAGCTTCTGTGTGCTGTTGACTGCTTCTGCAGGGCAGATGGCCTTCTCTGTCACCTGGGGTCAGTTCCTATTTCACTCCTACTGTAGTTCCCTTCCCCCTTTCCCAGACAGCACTTATGACCTTGCAGTCATTGTGGATTCTGAGCTCTCTCCTGAAGTACCCATCAATCATGTAATTAAAGTCTTTTACTTCCGCTTCAGGACTCTAGCCAGGTTGAGACATATGTTACTTAGGCATTTTATTGAAACATTAATTCAGTGCAGACTTTTGCTTATCTCTTCGTGCTTACCAAATTTTTTTTTGTCCTTATGTCTTCCAGCTATCACATTTTAACTCTTAGTGTGTGTACAGAATTAAACAGAACCCTTGACACTGAAGTCTTCCCATTGTATTTCTCTCATATTAAAGATACATTTTTGTCAGTTGGTTTGAAAATCTAGACAGTGAATCATTGTTCTAATTCATCTGTTTTGATTATGCCCTTGCCACTCAGTTCATAATTAATGTTTATAGTGATTACCATCAGCTGTTCTGTACCACAGAGGGCAAAAGGGGTAGAAAAGCTTCTAAGGCAGAAAAGCTCTGCTGCTGTATGGCCACATCTTGCACTAGCCATGTGTTCTATGAACAGATTATATCCCACACGGAACTGCTGAATAAAGATCACGGGCATCACCTAACAAAAGGTCAAAAGACAGCGACAACCTCCTGAGAGGATGTGTTGGCCTCTTCTCCCGTGTGACTAGCAATAGGACTAGAGGGAATGGGTTCAGGCTGTGCCAGGGCAGCTTTAGACTAGATAGTAGGAAAAATTTCTTCACTGAAAGAGTGGTGTGGTGTTGGAACAGGCTGCCCAGGGAGGTGCTGGAGTCACCATCCCTGGAAGTGTTCAAGAAACAGGTAGATATGGCACTTTGGGAGATGGTTTAGGATAACAGTAGTGTAAGGGCTATGGGTTGGACTTGATGATCCTGAAGGTCCTTTCCAACTGTGATGATTCTCCATGATTCTACGATATGCGGACAGAGCTTTCAATGTCCTGCTGTCTTTACAGAAGCAGAGTTAAGTGATGATGAACCAATGCTCAGAACTATGCTGATAATCAGGCTGGGAATTATGGGCAGAGGTTGTAATAGCAGATTTCCACACAGCCAGGTGTCACACCTGACAGCACAAGCCAATACAGATTAGAGGGTGCTGCCTCCAGAAACCACAGACAAGGCTATTGCATGTTACAGATATGCCAAAGTACAAAGAGAAGAAACACAAAAAATCCTTTGCGAGATCATGACCCTGAAATCTGCTCTTTCTTACACTCAAATTGACCAATAATGATCTGCAAACAGTTTCCACAATCATCCAACAAGAGGAAAGTGCAGCTGAGAATATTATCTTCAAACACGACACAAGGATTTCTAGTCAAGCAAGGGAGAATCATAATCTAAACCTTCAGCATTCAACTTTTAAATGTAATGAAACAGTGATTACTTAAAACTACCCTGTAATCAAACAACTACAATATAAATATTTTTTAGAACTGTGCTTTATTAACCACTTCTAAATGTAAACTGGTACTGGTCAGGCACATAGGGAACTCACTGAACACTGCAGCAGGTGAGCACTACACTCCTTTTTCTTATCTGTGCCTTGGAATTAGTTCATGAGCCAACATCACAGAAGCACCAGAGGAAACTCATCTTTAAAATACTCTGGCATATCAGCTCAATTTATGTTAACATATTCTTTTCCCTAAAACGACCAGCTTTTGAAGTTAATATCAGAGTGAAAAAAGAAGAGAATGTTGTTACATTTACAGTGAGGAAGCTAACACATAAAATGGTATTTCATGGCTTTTAAAAAAACCCCAAAATAAACCAAACAATCCAGAGTGACTTTACCAAAGGGTGCTCAGGAAAAGGACTCCAGTCCACAGTGACAGAAATCAATAGCACAAGCATCGACAGTTCACAAACACAATGTAATAGAAACCATTCCGACAAAGACAGACATCTATGAAGAATTATTTATACCTAAAAGTTAGCATGCTCTAAGGTTTTCTCTACAGTAACACTCTTTCTGGCTCTGTACAGTCCACACTTTTTTTACTCTCTTTCTGACCTTAACCTTTAAAAGCAGCACGTAATGCAGGAATAAATGGCAAAAAAATCCATCAAATTACAGTTACAGGTTCAAGATGAGGATGAAATTCAGCTTTGCTTTGTAATTGTGTTGTAGTTACATGTCAGAGCTGTGCCTGTGTGCACTCCTTCCCTCTCCCCCTGGCCACTTGGATTATAAGAACTCAGCAAAACAATCGAGGAGGGAGATTTACCCAATCCACCTGAGATTACTGTCACCAGGCCACCTTCAAAGGACACTCACCTACAGAAACTTGCCATCCTGATTAGATTCCTCACATGAGCATTAACATATGCAAGGATCCCAATAAATTAGGGAGGGGGGCAATTGGGGTTTTACCTGTTAAAATGTTAACATGATAGCTTTTTCCCATCTTATATTTCTTAAGGTAATACAAGTAACACTGTACCCCATCAAGCAGTTTGCTCCTGAAAGGATGAATTCAATTCTAAAATGGTCTGCAACAGCTCTTGCTTAAATTTAGCAAGTGGCAACAACTCAGTTGCAAAGTTATGCTAAAATAATTTTCCATTGAACATCCACTCAACCTCTTACTTTACTTGATGGCAAATACTGTTCAAAACAATCCAAAACACTTCAGATTTTATGACAGATTAGCATTAAACCTGAATGGAACCCAAGGAGAATTTCATGTAAGCACATTAAATCACAGCCCTCCCCAGCTCCCATCTAACCAGGGTGCAGTCATTTTCCTGTTGGTTTATTCATTTTGTATTTTTCCAAGGGCATGATTTCCACGAATGTATTTCAATGGGATGTGATGAGAGTGCCACATGCTGAGTTACTGCAGAAGCACCTCTTTAGAAGACAGAAATTTGTATTGTGTAGAAGCAATATAGAAGAAACAGAAATTAACTGAGTTTTAAGTGCATTAGAAAAATAATCTTATAATATCTTTCTTTTCCTATAAAATACACAATTGCAGTAACCAATAAATTCTACAACTTAAGCATTTAAATGCACATTAACATGCTCTCTCTATAGATTAATCTAAAAGAGAATCTGTTACATGATGAATCAATCTGAAAATGCAACTTGCAGTGAATGACAAGTGCATTGTCTTTACACGGTACAAATTCCTTAAGCACTTTGTTGAATTGCTTTTTCACAAATTAGAGCTTAGGTGGGATGTGTTTTCATCTTCTCACATTCATTTTGAGTGATTGAGACCTTTGTGATTTTTATTCAGCACTTTTCACCTCTTGCCATCATCATCATAGAATGAGGCAGACCACATAGCTCAAACAACATACTCATTCTGAAAAGATACTGTCACTGGAACAACAAACAGACCTTATTTAATACATTTTTACTTTGAATGACAAAGATTTTTTTTTTTAATTGTTTGCATGCATACAGAAGCTGTGATAGCTACCTGAAGAAACTCTGACAAAAAGCAGGGCAGTACTACAGGCAAAGGAAATAATTACCACAAATTATTAAAGATGAATAGCACTTGGTGCTGTCCTGTGTTAACTATAAAGTGATGTCAATTCAGTAAAATTAGATATCTAAGTGATAATTTCTCTTACAAAATAATTTAGTTCTCAGAAATGTATAATAATCACTTGATTATGATCTATGAGACTTTGTAGAAAATACATATGATTTCCATCTCTCATGGCTTTGGGGTTTTCTTTATATGTGTGCAGCTCAGATGCAGTTGACATCATCCACAAGCAGCAGGTTATATAATCATAGAATCCTAGACTGGTTTGGGTTGGAAGGGACCTCTGGAGCTCATCTAGTCCAACTCCCCTGCACTGGGCAGGGACATCCCCAACTAGAGCAGCTTGCCCAGAGCCCTGGCAAGCCTCACCTGGAATGCCTCCAGGGATGGGAACTCAACCACCTCCCTGGGCAACCTGGTCCAGTGTTCCACCACCCTTGTGGTGAGGAACTTCCTCCTATGGTCAGGTTACGCACTGCTGGCCTTACACATTGAATCATTAAGGTTGGAAGAGATCTCTAGGATCAGGAAATCGAACTGTCAAACTTTCACCCCCATGCCACTAATCCAAGTCCCTGCGCACCACTTCTGTGTGTTTTTTGAACACCTCCTGGGCAGTCTGGGCCAATGCCTAACAACTCTTTCTGGGAAGAAATTTTTCCAAACATCCAACCTAACCCCCACCTGGTGCAACCAGAGGCCATTTCGTCTTGTCCTCTCACTGGCAACGCCGGAGAAAAGACCAACTCCCACCTCACTACAACCTCCTTTCAGGTAGCTGTAGAGAGAGATCCAGTCTCCCCGAGCCTCCTCCACGTTAAACAACCCCAATTCCCTCAGCCTCTCCTCATAAGACTTGTTCTCCAGACCCTTCACCAGCATTGTTGCTCTTCTTTGGACACACCCCAATGCCTCAATGTCTTTCTCACAGTGTCTTGGTTTGGAGGCTGGTGGTGGATGCCTCCTGTAAAATCCCCCTTGGAGACTACCCCTCTGATCTTGACCCAGAGGTATTCAACGGGGCTTCCACAATCAGCAGAGCTGACTTCTACACATTGAATATCCTCCTTAACACAGAGCACAACCCCTTTTCCTCCTCTTCTGTGCCTGTCTGTCATGACACAGCCTATGGGCAGCCATTGCAATCCTCTGGCCATGGGAGTTGTCCTACCATGTTTCTCTTATTCCTATGATATCATAACTTTCTGACTGGGCACAGAGCTCCAGTTCCTCCTGTTTGCTACCAAGGTTGCATGCATTGGTATAGATACACTTGAGGCTCTTTCCTTATATTACCTAATCAATTTGAAACCTGTATTATTTTACTTAATATAAATATATATTAAGTGTAAATATATATTAACATAATATATATTAAAAAAATTAAAATCTTCAAACTACCTGTGGTAAATTGCAGACAGAAGGTAATAAGCCAGAGAGGTATTGTCATCTCTCTGTATAAGATGCACAAGACCCAAAGGAATAAATCCTATATTGTAAATAATTGACTTGGATATGTTAATATGTATTTGAATTTTGGTCAGTGTGATAGCTAGCTGTACACACAGATCTAAATCACAGAACATTGCTGAAAATAATTGTTATGACTTGATATGTGATCATTTTTATTCCTTAATAACCTTCTGGTAGGAACAAATACTGAACAATTATATGAGGGCTTCTCTCGGAAGTCACACTTCTTTCCTACTTTCATTTACCCATGTTTGATTCTACCTTTTATTATTATTAATAGCCATCAATCTTGTACCTCAAGAACACCCACAAAAAATTCTGAATGGCACTGATGTGTCTATCAGATTCTCAGGAGCCTCTGCATTCCACCCCAGCACTGCCTCCACTGCAGTTTCCCTTAAACCATGTAACATGTGCCACAGTGAGGTACTTCACCTTTTTTGCTTTAAAGTGCACAGTTGTACAGAAAAAGAATAAACTGCTTTTAGTACAAAGCATGTTTGAAAAGCAGGTGCAAGCAGACTTGAACCTCTTTGTGGATTCAAACTGCCCAGATCGTTACAGGAATGCAGGACTTGGGCCAGTGTCATCCATTTTGCTGACAATGGAAATTATTGCAGCTAATTTACTGTGAAGTAACTTTCTGCCTGGAAAGTGAAAACTGATATGGATCTAACAATTTGAGTTCTTAAGTTTCAACAACTATACACATCTCTGAAGATATTATGCATCTATTCTGTGATGCATCATAAATTGGGGAAAAAACAAACAAAACCAAAAAACAAAAACACCCACCAGATTTCTCAAAAGCATGTAGAGTGAAGCCTTTTTGACCCAAATATGGGCACAGTTTCGAGATGTATACATCTATACATCTCTGTGTGTTTCTTCTTTTCTGTTATTCTAGGAAAGAGTATTGCAAAGGACCAGTAAGGATCCCTTCTTTCTTGAAAAACTGTGACTGGATCCATTTATTTTCCTTATGGGCAGCTATCTCCAAAAATTATAAACCTGTCAATTCTTGAATATTTCTGAAAATATCATTATAATAAATATTTCTTATTTCCTTCCATCATTCACTCTGCTTTTGCAAAGGTGCTGCTCATTTCTGCTTACGGCCAGCCTGCTTGAGCCTCCAAAAAAGGGCCTTTGACACTATCTACAATTAACATGGGTTTATCTAATTACTAGAGAATATGGCATCATGGCACAATAATCCCTGACAAATTGATCATTATCAATAGTTAACAACTACTTTGTTAACTAATTGCCCTAGGGCAAGAGGGTGCCTGGGGAGAGAAACACTTTGTAAGGAAAAGTAATAGCTATTAAGGTTTGGTTAGGGAGGTGCTATTGCTATTATAAATCCCCCAGACTACTACTACTAATGGCTCTTGAAGAAGAAAGGCACTGAGGCTGGGCAGAAGTGGCTTTGAGTTGGGAATGCATTGTGTTGAAAACAATTATCTGCCGTTAAGAATGCACACGCTTCACCAATTAGAATGAAGAATGCAGCCCATTACATTTCTAGTATTGAGTGCCTGGGATAGCTTTCCTAAGACTCTAGGAAAAACAATCACATTATACACACTACAGAGTCTGAGAAAGTACATGACTTAAGCAAAATCTGCAATGCATAACTGATGAATATATTCACTTAATATCTTTTGTGAGCTTCCAATAAGCCCATTTTAATGCTCTGTATAGCCAGTACTCCATGCATGGTTTTCAGTTCACCATCTACTGAACACTCTTTCAGGAATGCCATCAGGCTACCTGCACTCTATTAACATCACTTGCTTCTAGCGAAAAAATAATAGAAGCACTTACCATGCTGATCACAAGCACTGAACAGGAAGCAGTAAGTGGAGGGTAGGACAGAAGCTTCAATTGCAAACTTCAGCTGGCATATTCAGGTTTAGCACAACTCACTCAGCCAAGGCTGGTGCCTGCTGGAACTTCACATCCAGAGAGGAGATGCTCAGACCTCTGGCTTCCTGAGAATCCCCCAGGGGGCATGTGAATTGTAGCCTGATTATCAAACATAAGACTACACCAAAACCACAATGTATTTTTTTTTCCTTTAAGTGACCACATCTGCCTTCACCACATCTAATCATTACTGATACACTTCTTGCCTCCATTCACAGCCTCATTATTCTTAAATAGACACTACAACTTTCCTATCGCCCACCCAGAGTTTCTCTGTTCCTTTCAAATGAAAGAGCAATTTTGAAGCATGCCTGAACTACTGATCTGCCTTTCTTTTGTGGGTTTTCAAATGTTCAAACACCTCTGTCTCAAAAAGTACAAAGTTTGGTGGTTTGATTGTTCTGTACTACACTGCAAAAAGACAGCAACTTGAAGAAAGAACTAGCATGTAAGACAGGTGAAAAAAGAGATGGAATTTACTTGTGGGAAGGAGTATAAAGATTACCAAGAAAAGGGCTGAAAAGCATAGAAATCAAGATGGCAAGAAAAGATAGCAAGAGTTATAGTATAGATGAACAATACAACCGTGAGAGAACTTTTAGAGGGTAATAAATGTATTATACAATACAAGATCATATCTACATTACAGGATAATATATGTATTTAGAGAGTTTAAAAACTCTGCAGAGGTTGGTATTGCAACAAAAAAGAGACTGGAGGTGTCTACATTATGTTTTGTGCCCAGGGTCATTATTGCTGTTGAGATCCTCATTGTTCTGTGTTAACAGAGCAACTATATTGCTCTCAAGGTAGACAGCCACCAGAATAACAGTGTGAATATAAATACCTCCAGGAAAATGAAGTGAAAGCTACTTAAAATAATGCCATAGGTTTGAAATGAGCTTCCAAGTCATTATTCCCATTATCTGCTGTTAGTGGGTTTATACAGTTAAAGTACTCCTGTTTGCTCTTTCATTAAAGATCACACAAAAATGATTCACAGCAACTGATTACTAGGTATAGTCTGCTCCAGAAGTGGATTTTTGAGATTCACTCCTGCCCCGAGAGGGGCAAGTCTGATGAGAAAGAGAGGTGATGTCAAAACAATCGGTTCTTCAATTGTAGAGGACACCAAGACCTAATCCCAGGTGGAAGAGAGACAGGCAGGAGGAGAAGTCACCAGCTGCCAAACACCCTATGGTCAAAAGGCAGAATATCCCAAGTTCAAACTAGCAGATCAAGAGCTCTCTACAGATTCTAACATCAAGAGATGCAGAACTGTGCCATGTGGTATCCAGGACAGCTCTGGTTCCAAACCAACATGGGTCAAGGACAACAGCAATAGAGCTGATGTTTGGCTCCTCTGAGCCACTATTGGTCTTCTGATCAAATACTCTGTTTCTGTTGATATTTACACAAGCAGATTCTCTCCCACTATGTCTAGCATACATCTGAATCATCCAAAACACAAAGCATTAGTAATTATTCACTGAAATACCACGTTTGATTCAGAGCTATGCAGAGATGATGACAACCACTATGACAGAGAGACTTCTTGCTCCCTGGCAAGTGGCAGAGGGAGAACAGGATAAAAAACAGAAGTGCACTGTGGCCAAGTGAATTGTTCATGTCTCATGTGAGGATGTGGCAAATCACTAGTGCAGGCACTGGGGCTCCGAGGAATCCTGATAAACCCAAAGCGAGTGTAATAGAACTATTTGCCTACAGCAGATGGAGAAGCCATCTGGGCATTTACAGCCTGGGTGGGAACTTGACCTTATTTCTTCAATCTCCTAGCCATCATCTAGGGGGACAGACCCTACCTAGAAAGGAGTTGAGAACCAGGGCAATGAGATAAATTCAGCTAAATCCTTTGAATAATATCTTTAAGCTTCCACACCCACAACATAACTATATGATGCAAACTCCTACTTTTGGTATCATTTCCTACTTTTGCAGATGATTCTGTGATAAATAATCTTGTTAATTTATCAAAACAAAAATTTATCGAACACCTGGAGATTGTGAACAAATGGCAAGTTTTTCCATTCTCAACTGTCATTCTCAGTTGCTAAATATAATAAAATTTACAACACTTAATGCAGAAATTAAAAAAATAAAGCACAAATTAAAAAATTATCTGAGTCCCCACACTGTCCTTACATGCCAATGCCAACTTAACATGCAATATATCATCAAAGCAACATTACACTGACGATACAGAATTTATGAGGGATGTCCTCTATTTTATTAAACAGGAGTTGAAAGCAACGGTGTAGAACAGAGGAGCACAATAACAATCTCTTCACTTTTCTAAAGATTGAGAAAATAGGTTTGATTGTTGTTTGTTTCAAGGAGGAGTGAAAAAGGAGATAATATGAATGCTACGAACGTAGATGAAATGATGTTTTCTCCTACATACCTGCTAAACCAAAAGTAGATCAAGTGATAAAGTTAATCACAGACCTCTGTGCTACATAATTCACCTTTGCTATATGAGTCACCCTCATGAAATGCAAAACTCCTATTTACTTAGGAAAAACACAACACCAAAGACAATTTACTTTCTTTACTTAAATGAATTTTCCTAGTGAGTGTTCCTGTTAGCTGTCTCTGAAATAAATGAAAGGTGTTATATATTGTAAGAGACTCTTTTAGACTTATTTGGGAAGGACTTGCAATAGGTCAAAGCAGTATCTTCTAGTGCCAGTGCTTGTTCAATCCTGAAACGTTAGAGCACTAGAAATCACCTGAAAACTAAAAAGACATGGGATCTTCTAATAGGAGGCCATTCATAAGACATTATCTATTGACATAATCAGTATATAACGGGCAAAGTCATCCACACTGGGAAAGAGCTCAGAAATTTCAGTCTAATGCTAGAAATCTTATCTCCTGGATAATGTAGCCCTACGTAGCAACCTGTGTATCCATCCTCCAGAAACTGAAGATACACTTTTTGAACATATAACCAAGCCTTAAAGTGATAAAATAATTCAAGTGGTTGTTCATATAGGCACAAATATCTACATAGGAATATATAGATATATATATATAACTGAGGTAGACAGGAAGCTTTGCAGGTCTTGGAACGGAAGATACAACTATTGAGATGGGACCGTGGAGGTTAGATTCATGTATTTCACACACTTAATATCAGAGCTGTTATCACACATTCCCTGAAACAAACTGTTTTTCCAATAAAGATTTACATATGTGAATTCTATCAATACAAATAATATCCTGAAAATACATTAGCTTTTGCCTTCCTCTTGTTTTGTTCTGTGAGTTCTGGTCACAATGGCACATTGTTATTTGTTTCTATTTAGTCTGTTCCTGCAGCTAGCCATATGTTTCTGCGGATCAAGCAAGCCAATCAGAAATGATGCTCCAACAACAGTAATATTTTATATCCAAGATTCCAGCTTACCTGAGTATTTTAAAGGCATCACTTCAGAACAGTGCCAAAACCACAACAAGGGAGAGTGGGAAGTGCCTTGTCAAATATTTAAGCATCTGCACATTACATTCAATTTCTTTTGAAATATAATTGCCTGGAAATGTTGTGAGACAAGACAACTCACATACCTGGTGCTAGAGAGGAAAAGATCTAAAGAACAGGTCCATTTCCCCACAGCTGCACTGGTTCTTGTTTTTCCCAGGTTGCACCCCTAAAGCCTCTTCTAACAGAACACTGTTCCCAACTAACACTGCAGCTCTACTAAGATACTTCCTGCAAGTGATCCAAACAAGCAACTGCTGTTTGTTCAACAGTGTTACAAATACCTCAGCTGTGTAAGCATGAAATTTATTGTATTTGTGCCTGTTATCCAAGACAAGCTTTCTTTAAAATTTTGTTGCCCACTTTCTTTTATCTTGAGATGCATAACTGACACCGCCAGCACAATGAAAAAACCAGAATACAGACACCCCAGAGTGAACACCTTCAAATGAAAGCACTCCTGAATATGTAAAACAAAAAGTGCAAGAGATTTCAAAACCCTGTGAATTCTCTTGAAACTACACCACATTCAAACCTCACACAAAAACTATTCCTTCATGCAGAGCAGGTGGTTTGAAGGCTAAAAAATTTGCAAATTGAATGTTAATATTAGAATTTAATTCTATTAACTCCAGGAGATGGTGGGAACATTGGGTGGAAAAGAAAGAATGAGATGTTTCTTCTGATGTTAAGTGCATGAGAGAGAATTAAGACATGCAGGAGCAGGAATTAAGACATGCAGGAGGAGGAGAAGTCAATTCAGAGCTCAGTCAAGGGGAAGGCATACAATGTGACTAAAAGAAGTTTAAGAGTAACTAACAAGAGGCAACCAGGAATTAGGGTGTAACAAGAAGAAACTAAAACCAATCTTTCTCGTCTCAGAGAGAGCTCTGCATTTGCTGTAGAGACTCAGCCAGTAAAGAAGACAGGATAGAGCATATTATGGCAAAACAATTGTAATACGCCAGAGGTGAGCCTCAAGTTTCCATCAGTACTTACACTGTGTACGCGAGATCATCAGCATCAGAAGCCCTGTTCATGCTCAGCTCGCTCCTGCAGCACTACCATGTTGTTCACTGCCTGGCAAGAAGACTTGCACCTCCAGGCTACCTGCCTTCCTTTCTCTGCCAATTTACTGGAGTGCTCAACGTGAGCATGAGCCCTGACTGCAGCATTCTGGCATTCTCTTTTCTAGGAAAATCTGGATGCCAGTGTGAATCTAGTTTCCAGGAAATCTGTCAAAAAGGAAATTTTCAATTCCCACTCTGCAGCATATGTCCCTCTGTGAAACTTTGCAATGCTTCCAGATTCCACTGTTATTGACACAATCACTGTACACAAAACACTTCTTTTTTTATGATATCACAACCCAGAGAAAGAGAACAACAAAATCCACCTAAATTTCACCACATTAATTTACTTCAACATGCTTACAAACTACAAGACTTCAGGAGTGAGCAGAAAAAAAACCATCCAAACAACAGTACCCAAGGATCAATATTCTCAACACGAGATACATTTCTAAATTCCTTTCAGAATTCCTTGTACTAGAACCTCTGTGAGCCTGAGGTATTATTATCTGTGCATCTCCATCTGTTTCATGAGAAGCAGCATGATCTGACTTAAAACTCTCCAAAATGAACCAACAGAAACAAAATAGCTCAGAATAGCTCCAGGTCATATACTTCTAAGCAAAGGAACCAAACCTGGACAGAAGCCACAAAGTATATGTATTGACAAGTGTCACATCATCATCTTGAGTCACCAGCTCAGCTCCCTGGAGGGCAGGGTTTCCACTCTCCTGTGGTGCATGGTGGCTTGGTGAGCTTTGAGTTACTGAGGTAACAAACCATAGTACCTGTTCAGTGCGAAATGAAAAGCATCGTGAAAGCACACTTGAAACTACACAACAAGTCTATGCTGACTGACAGGCACATCATAATCAGTCTTCTGATCTCTGCTTTATTGCAGAAGCTCAAAATGGCATGTTTTTCTTTCCTGGTGCATGCATTACCAATTTACTAGGATTTTGTACAATAAAAAGCAGCAATTTTACTGTGCGCATGCCTTATAAATATTACTTTGTGCTGAAAATATTTTGTTCTTTCAGATGCAAACACTTCCTCAGTAATAGGCAAAGGAGATACCATTTACAATTGCAAATTATATCAACTGTATTATTAAAGAATCAACACAGGATAAATGTATTTGGTATGTGCACGGAGTACTTTGGTGTAAAGGCTGGCAAGTCTTATTTAAGAAAGCTCATACATGTAAACTTTGTCAAAAATTCCAAACGTTGGTTGTTCCCCCCAAAAGAGCAAACACTTCCCATCATCAGACCTGGACTGTGACTGTTAATGACCTTCCCATTCATTTCACAGCAATATATTTAAAACAAAAATTGTCAGATGAGAGCTGTAATAACCAAGGTGAGCTGCCACAAACAGAGGATCATGTCAAGAAGCTGTTCTCAGTCAGCGATACAAAACATGCAGGTGACATTCTATTGATGCACATTTTCTATAACATTGCTTACACAACTGTTCTGCTGCATGGATTGTACTGTTTTCCTCTCCAGTATCTTCACACCCATATTGTTATTTCTCAATATCTTTTCACTGCTAAAAGTGCTTAATTTGGCTTTTTCCCCTCCTGTGACTGACGTTATGTACGACCTTGAATCGAATGCCGCTGTAGCAAGCTGTCTCTCACTGTGGGAGCTCTCTCTCTTTTATAGTGCTTGAGCACAGTATCTTTGATTTGGTAAAGCAGCACTTGAACAGCTTATGCAGCACTCAGTAATTTTCTACAGCCACAGAGGTTTATAGTTTGTCCAAGCTTCAGCAGGAACAGCAGTATTTTACACACACCTAATATCTTTTGAAGAGAGCACTTTTCAAAGGGCTTTGAAAACACTGAGCTTCACAACCCCCCAAAAGGTGACTAGGAAGGATACAAGTATTGCTGCAGCCACCTATACTGGCAGGACCTGCAGGTATTTAATAGTGCAGAGTGCAAACAATATATCCACTTGGAATTACTGTCTGTCTCAAAGTTTAAAATAAATAAATAACTGTTTTTATTTTTTTCCCTACAGAGCTCCTAAACACTCTGCTTGGACAACTCAACCAGACCGACACCCATGGGTCCAATATATGAGTCTCCATTTTCCTTACCTAATTACAGCAGAGTACGACAAAAATCTAGCAGGAGGTGGTCTGACTAGCTCCCTGAAAACTCAGTGGAAATATATACAACTCAAAATCTCATCTTCCAGGGAAATTTCCATCTCAGTGGAATTTCCA
Organism: Bucco capensis; assembly: GCA_013396975.1. Lineage (NCBI taxonomy): Eukaryota > Metazoa > Chordata > Aves > Piciformes > Bucconidae > Bucco > Bucco capensis. The sequence goes on from VWZO01008647.1 coordinate 241,715, forward strand.
AAATGAAATATAGTAAATTAATGAAATTGTCCAGCATTTTTCTGAAAAACATTGTACCTTTTATTTCAATGTACTAATCAAATTAAGATGAAGTCTGCTTTGTGGTGGAACATGAAATCATCATCATGCTTCTTGTATCAAAATCAGTTAACAGCAAACTATGTGTAATGGAACTGTACATATTTTATTCCAGAAAAGAGAAGTCTCAGAGGGGACCTCCTCACTCTCTATAAATACCTGAAAAGAGGTTTTTGTGAGGTGGGGCTCAGTATCTTCTCCCAAGTAACAAGACAAAAGGAAATGTTATGCCAGGGAAGGTTAAGATTAGATATTGGGGGACCTACTAGTGACTTTCTAGTACCTAAAGGGAACTTACAAGAAGGCTGCAGAGGGCCTGTTTGCAAAGGCCTGCAGTGAAAGGACAAGGGGCAATGGTTTTAAGTTGGAGAGGAGTAGATTTAAACTGGACATTAGAAAGAAGTTCCTCCCCACGAGGGTGGTGGAACACTGGCCCAGGTTGCCCAGGGAGGTGGTTGAGTTCCCATCCCTGGAGGCATTGCAGGTGAGGCTTGCCAGGGCTCTGGGCAAGCTGCTCTAGTTGGGGATGTCCCTGCCCAGTGCAGGGGAGTTGGACTAGATGAGCTCCAGAGGTCCCTTCCAACCCAAACCAGTCTAGGATTCTGTGATTCGGAAGAATTTCTTCACCAAGAAGGTTATCAGGTGTTGGCACAGGCTGCCCAGGGTGGTCATGGAACCACCATCTCTGGAAGTATTAAAAAAATGTGTAGGTGTGGTGCTGAGGGACATGGTTTAATGGTGAACATGGTAGTGTTGGGTGGATCATTGGACTTGACCATCTCAGAGGTCTTTTCCAACCAGAATATTTCTATGCTTCTATGAAACACCTGAGCCAAGAGTGATGAAAACTCATTTCTGTTTTCTTGCTGAGCAGTGACTGTTTAGGTCTGTGCCCAGTCATTTCATTTGCATCTACACTACCACCACACTTGGCAATCTATCAGCTGTCTGTGTTCTCAGATACCCTTGTTGTGCCCAATGCTTGGCAACAACTCTGTCATACAAGTGTCTTTCTGCAGCAATGGCCATTTCCATTAGTTACCTGGAGGTTTCACTTCTACCTAGCATGTTACAGGTGAGTGCAGGGCTAAGCTTTACATCATTCAATCAGGTTTTATTAACTTCATAAACTCCCCTAGTAGCTGGACAGCACTGTTCCTCAACCAGTCTTGTGACAGTTGTCAGTGACCATCAAAGCCAAAAGCTTATCCTCACATGACTTAAGCCAGTTAACAAGGTTACTCTGGTACAGAATTTATGCACTGCTAGTTGTACTTGCTCTGTTCTCCTTGGTATATGACTGACAGGTGGGAAAAAGCAGAGGGGAAGGGTTATAGCAATACAACATTTATCTCTACTTTCCCAAAGTATTCAGAGAGTGCTAAAATAACCAACTGGCTGGTGTTTTGGATACTCCAGAAATCTTTGAGAGATGGTGCAATATGTATTCAGCAAAAGTGGGGAAAAAGAAAACCAAACTACAGTGGATTTTTCTTTAAACATTATAAACTATACTGAGGATGAGGAGTTTTTTTCCAAAAATAACAACGAGGAGAATTTTCCTGCATGTTTTCCACCTATTTATGACATGTTATTTTTAAATAGGCATTTGAAGGGCTGTATGAGAAGCTTAGATGAGATACTTTAAAACAGACCTGGCCTCCAGAATGTGGGACACCTACAATGTAAAATGAATTATACATTATGGGATGCACAGTAGACAAATTAATTTGCACAGGTTATCTACCTTCCAGCAGCTCCAGAGATTTTCATGGCCTGTGCAACACTTAAAAGGTTTGCTACAGCCCAACTTCTCCCTCGCCTTCCTTCTCTGCATTAGACCATATTATTCTCTTATATAGGTCAAATTCTCATGCAAAGACCTATATCTTTCTGTGATATAGAAGGCCATAGATGTTAACTTTTTAAAGCTATACCAACCCCATGACAATTATTTTAATTTCACAGAAAAGTCTTTAAATAGATCAGCTTAGTAAATGATTATGAGACACTCTCATATTAAAAAAAAAAACCACCAACCCTCTTTCAACAGTGAACTAAGAGCACTGAGTCTGATTTCTGGGAAGCAGCTGAAATCTGTGCCCCATTTCCTATCACAGCCAAGCATACCTGGTTTTCAGTATTTGACAAGCACACATATGAATTTGTACATGCACTATGCTCACTAATGACAGCAACCTTCCCTTAGAGAGACTGAAGAGCAGCAGCCTACTGAATAACAATAATACCTACAAAGGAATGATTTTGGAAGTGAGATTTTTAAAAGCTTTAATGATTTTTGTAGTGTGCCCCCAGATTACACGGAGAAAGCTTCAGAAAGAAAAGTTTCAGAAGCTACAATTACAACTGATAACTGGAGTGAGAAAACAGAGGACAAAATAAAAGAAGTTTCTTGAGAATTATTAATTTTTTTAATCCCCCCAAGAAAATAATTAACATTAGTAAATTTAACTGCAAAATTGTTATTACACCACTATGAAAATTACTGACCTTGAACCTGAGACATCAGGTTTTCCCATTTTGTTTCCAATTCTGAATATTCTCTTACCTCTATTAGATTTGGTGGTGTCAAAACTGCCTAATCTCAGTTTTATTTAATTTAAGGCTCACATATATTGCTATGATGCCTGATGTTTTCTCATTAGATAAGCTGTAGGCTCTCAATTGTTAAGTGGAAAGTTCTACTGAAACAGATTTTCCAGAAGGAGGAAAATATTAAAACCATTATCTATACTGGAAAAAATAGTGCCCAGTCATCATTTTTCAAGAAACATAAAATGTACAGATGGTCTGCTTCCTCCTACTTCATGCATTTCCAGACATTGGACATTTTTCACTTAATTGACAATCTGCTAACATGCTTCAGCACTCAGATTGAATCCAAAAAGTGATATCCAGATGCAGAAATGTGTGTTTCTCCTGCAGGCCTTCAAGAATTACAATTTTATGGACACAAAGCGCCGGTGAGATTCATTAAATAACATCCCCCAAAACACAAGACTTAGCACTCTGGACTGGACCAGATGTCCATCTGGGGACATGGTTTAGTGGTGAGCATAGTAGTGTTGGGTGCAGGGTTGGACTCGATCTCAGAGGTCTTTTGCAACCATAATGATTCTATGATTTGTCCTTTCTCTCAGTGGGGAGCCAACAGTATGTAGCCTGGCAAGGGTACACAGAGCAACCATACAGCAAATGACTCCCACACCAAGCAGTAGCTCAAGCATCTAAGAAATTATATCCTTGAAGGAGTCATAGAAGTGATGATCTTGAGCTCTATTCCAAAATATCCAGTAATACTCAATTTACCTCAGAAACCCTGCACTTGTCTTATTCAGCAATGCATTCATTTACATTACATTCCTTCAAGTTAAACGCAGGAAACTATTGCCAAATGTACTTTGTCATGCAGCTTTATAATGGTCAAGGAACCACTAATACAGACTGGAAAGGAAATGTTGAAAAAGCATATTTTCCAGTATTAGAGCCTTGCTCTGCAGTAATTCCTGTTTAGATTCCCCCATTTCCTTTCGGCTTGGCTGGGGGTTTTGCTATTAAATAGTTAACTACAGTAAGAGTCCCTTAAAACATTTCAATACCTTTTGGAGGTAAAATTAGGAATACATGATATTTGGCTTCAAGATTGTTACATTAAGCTCTGATTAGTAGTTTAGCATATGAGATGTACATGTCAACGCAATCAAGTCCCAAAAGGTTTTGTTTATGCTAAGCTAGCTCAGTTTTGTTTGAGACATTCTAAATACATGGATAGGTATGATATTGGCCATGATAAACTGATATACACTACACTGTTATCAGGGCAGCACTTTGATCATGTCAAGGACCATCAGAATTAGGAGGTGTGGAAGAGTAGGACTGAAATTAACAGTGCTGCTTTGCCTGTGATGCATTAAAGCCACAGTGAGTTTAAGTTTGAGCAATCAGTTTCCTGTTTGTGATGTTATTAAATTTGGACAGATTTAGAGAAGGTAACAGAACCTTAAAGGAATACAGATAACCTAAAGACAAAGTGACATAGTAAGTATTTACAATTACAAAATTTAAGATCTGAAATTCTAGCCATACAGGGGAATATAAACTATGTCTGTGCTAAGCAATAAAAACATTTGTTGAGTTGATAGGGAATGAAATTTTAAATACAAACATTTCCTGCTCTGTTCAGCCATAACAATGTCCTTTCATTTGTATTCTTTGTAATTTAGCTGCTTGACAACTTCATTCAACCTTCAGCAGCAAACACAGGTATTGATTATCTCTGAACATCCTAATGACTGCAGACTGGGACACAAACCATAAAAGTAGAGTTTCTGGTTGCAAGTGAAATTATAGTTTGCCCTACAAGATTGCACAATAAATCAGAGAACAAATCAGCCACCATAGGGCTCTGGGGTCACTGAAGTGATGTTGACACATTACAATAATGAGAACTTGAAACACCTCATGCCCTATTGATTTTTAAGCTGAATCATTGCCACTGCAGGAGATTACAAGGCTGTGTGCTGGAATCATAGCCCACATGGGAGATGCTGATGAAAAATACAAACAATTGCACCAAAATAGTGCTTTACCTGTATCTATTATAACCTCATACCCTTCCCTCACCTCTTGAAGGTCACAGACTGTAATTCAACTAACATTTAACTGCTATTTAACAATCTCACTTAAAACAACTTTCCCTATTTCCCTCTTCTTGTGCATGAATTATGTAGGCATATAATGTAGACTTGAAGCAACACTTTAAAACATCTCACAGAAACTCAGAATAGATAAATCAGCCTACAAGAAATGTTTTTTTAATGTTCCAAGTATCTTTCATGTTTCACTCAATAGCAAATTATTCTATGATACAAAAATAATTCCAATAATCACCAACTTATTTTCTACATACAATGGAGAATACAATATGTAAATGTCAAAAGCCTTGGCACCAGCTAAAGAAAAAAAGTGCTCCTCTTTTTCTCCTTTTAATTTCACTTGACAGCATTAAGAACCAATAAGCTGTTAGAGAGGTGACCAGTGACAGAAGATGATTACAGTCCTGTCATGACAAAAAGAGCAGTTATAATTTGCACTGCAGCAAATTACTTTGGGAACACATCATTCTGCTTAAGGGAAGAAAATCATACCTCTATTATCATGACCAGCCAAGAGATCTCATGCTACACCACAGAGGTGCAAGTAAACAGATAAACTCTAAAACCACTGCTTCCACAGTAAGTAAGCTTTGAAATTGTGTTTTATCTGCAGCAACAAGTACTTTTAATATACTACAGTAGTGTTCTTAATAAAGCACAAGGGGCTAACCTGGAGTAAGTGAAAGGATAACTCTGCAAAGAACTAGGTAACCTATCGCAAACAGAAGAAAATTTTACCTCTTGATGCACTCAACAGTGAAAGGGATTAGAAGTTAGTTAAATATATCCTAAGGATTAGCTCCTGTTAGGCTCCTTAGAGAGATGTTTTTAATCAGTAGCTCTGCACTTGCCATTTATTCCTTGAGGGAGGGAGGATGTTCAAATTCTTTCTCTTCTTCCATCTGAAATTCAATGCCATCAGCAAGAATGCAACAAAAGAGGGTAGAGAAGGACAACAAATCACAATTTATATTAGAGGCCCAGCTTTAGAAGTTCCTCACAATTTTCAAGGTGCTTATGTTCAACCCACCTCTTGGAGATACAGGCATGGAATTAAGACAAAAGAAACTAGCATCGTCACATTTTTGAAGGAATACAGGTGTTTGTGTCATGACCCAGACACAATGCAAATGTGCAGTTCTGAACACACATATCCCTTCCTCTCAGTCTCTCTGTCACCTCCAGAGCACCTACAATTACTTGATTATTCCTCCCCTCTTCCTTTCTCCCAGTAGAGTAGCTTAAGGTACCTCAATTTTTCTTTCTGTCTGTACCCAAACTGCTGCTACTTTATCTCACACCTAAGCCTGGCAAGTACACTTCAGCTAGTTGATCCTCTCCCTGATCTTCCCTGAGAGGCACACTGAAAGAAATTAGTACACATCAACTGTGCTAAGTGCCACAAAACCAACAGCTATAATCATTATTAATGGAGGAAAAGCACTTCACACTGCTATCTCCTGTGGAATAGTTAGGGGGGCTACTGCAATTTTAATTACCAATAGGCAATATAGTATCTGTAGTATATGACAAGCTACCATAAAACAAGTCTTTTCTAGTAGGAGAATTTAATCTCTCTCCTAACAATTTAATAAATTTTTGACAGTTGGGAAATACTATTAATAGAAAATCAAATAAAGAAGATGCTCAGTGTTAGGAAGAACTGGAAGAACAAAGAGCAATAATTAAACCAACAAACACTAGTGCCTGGAAGACAAGTAGCAACTCTTTGTAACCCTTTGAGAAGAGAGTGCACAGACATCTGGACATGAGAAACCTCACATTAATTACCAATCTGCCTGTTGGTCCTGCTCACAACCTGTTAACAGCAAATGTGATAGCAATGTGCCCCAGGGTGATGATCAGCTTTGGGTAAACCCTTTCTCTACAAACTTCCACAGCAAAGAGAAGCAAACCTCATTCAGTTTATTGCCTATTAGCACTGTGTATGTTTCTCATTTTTTTACTGATAGTTTTACATCCTGGAAACCAGTTTTATTGCAATGAAACATCATAGTCAACATTCTCCTTGTAGTTCTGTAACTTCTACAGAAACCACTATCAGTGTATGTATCAAATCCTGAAGTTCATTTTGCTAATACTAATCTTAATTACTGGCATGACAGAATTCATTAGACAATAATTTTCACAATCATTTGACACTGGGCAGCATTAGAATATCATCATACCATCATTTACCATTTTTCATCAAAATAAAAGCCAAACAAGTTGAAAGGATAGTCTATTGAGCAAGAAAAGTCAACTCATTAATAGCAAAAAAAAGCTTTAAAAATTTGATCAGCATATAAATATTTAGACAATTTAAATGACTTTGAATGAATTAAGATTCATATTTTGGAAGCAATACAATGTACATTGAAGAAAAAACTATGCCAGCCCCCAAAAAAACACTCACTGCCTTTTTCTCTGTTGTTAAGCAGCAAGAGAAAGTCTCAGCAGCATCACAAATACTTCATAAACTTTATTTACAACAAGTCATGATCCCTTGGCAGAGTAAACCAATTACTGGCATGTGACATCTTACTAGGAACTTTTAAAGTGCAATAAAGACACAGCGGCTCCAGTTGCACAAAGGCTAATCAGTCTGTATGAAAAGAAAACTCTAAGAGTGTCCAAGAGAACATCCATGGGAATGACAGAGGATCAAACTGGTTAAAAAAACCCAAAACTCTCTTATGAAAATCAGAAAAATAACACTAAGGCTGCTTACTTTTTTAATAAAAAGGAGAGTCAAATACCAACAGATGGCACAGAGAAGTAGGAAGTTCAGCTCTCAGAACAAAGGACACAGGGAATGTGCAATGGAAGTTAATGGAAAAGCAGGAGAACAATTCCCTCCCAGCACTCCAACCTCTCAGGATTCTTCTAACCACAAGAGGTATACACAATGGTAAGCCTCACTGTCAGAAAGGCTATTGCCAAAACTATGAATGCCCAAGGAAATGTTTTAAAGAGTGTTCAAAGTGGAACTACACCCTGATACCCTAATGTCTAAAACCTACAGCCTTAATGATCAAACTCATCCCCTTCAACATTAAACACCAAGATAAACCTTTGTGAGAAATAACAGGAGATGTCCTTCTGGGATAGAGTTCCATACACCTTCCCTGAGCTATGTGGGACCCAGCACCTCGCTCTGCCAAAGCTCAAGCAGCTATTAAATTAAGCTCAGGTCTGATCATGGAGTTGTACTACTCTCCACTGTCTTCACTTTGAGGGTAACACTGAAGGTCTTGAAAACACTTATTTACAGACTGTGATTTCACTGTTTTAATCAAATCACAGTTTTAAACAATTTCTCACTTTTGAAACAGAGCTGGGGTTTCTCTATTAGGCACCAGATGTCACTGTTGCTAAGGAAAACACTCAAAACTTGCCTGTTTATCGGAACTCAGAACTTCAGACATTGTTACTTTCACATTTTAATTGCACCTTTGAGAGTAGCAGAGAACAACTTCATATAGCTGAAAGATGCCACAATGAAATACATTCAAAACTTCTAGACTGTCTGACTAAGAATGAAAAGATGTGAACATTACCTGTTAACATAGAATGACAACACAGTCAATAGCAGAACACTTCTGGTGTTTGTTATCTCAGGATGATGTTGATAGAGTATATGTGTATTCCCACCTCCACATTCCACTGGCTTAAGTTTCTGAAGGCTCATGGCAATAAATCCACATTATGTTTATAACTAAAAGATTGTTAGAGTAAAGCCTAAAAAGCTCATAAAAAATTAATCAGGTCTGCCCTTTCCCACATCCATGGGGAATACTGCCAGCTCAAATGGAGTAACGGGCCTACCAAGGTGTATCCTGCTTGGAGAAGAGGATTTCATAGCTGAATGGGGAAGGGAATTATACCATAACCTGCTCCATAACCCCTCAAGCACACATCTTTTTTGGACCTATAATTTTAAAACATGAAACACACTTCCTAGAAAATTCATAGTGTTGCTACAGCAAAATCTGATTCAATCCTTTCTTCCAGTCACCCAAGCCTGTAGAGAGAATGGAGACTTAAAGATAACAGAATCACTGTAGAATACATCCTTTATAACTTGTAACTAAAAATCCACCTGTATAGACTCTTTAGAACTAGATTTTTCTTGTTGCAATACCATTGACAAAAGATTCAAAGTAACTTTTCTTGAACACTTGCTTTCTTTTTGATGTCTCAGTACCATTTTTTCCCCCTATAATCTCTTTGTATCTCTCAGTAGCCCACACTGTGTCCCATATTTGGGGTAGGACAGGTTAAGAGTCACACTATATCAACTTCAAACACCATCATGTGATTCATTCTTTTGTGCAGTCACAAATAAAAATCTGTCCCAAAGGAGAGATGGGAAGAAGGCACTAGCAAAGTTCAGCTCCTGTGAGTGTTTGATGCTGTTTAATTTGCACTGAAAAGTCCATCAGATGTATGAAACACTACATAAGGTGTAACATATATATTCTTGTATCCAGATATAAACTTAGAACTGTAAGAATTTAGAGCAGAAATAAGAAAAACTACAAAAGGTGTACGTCAACAGTTTTTTTACTCAGTATTCCTGTCTCCCTCACCATCTGAATTGACAGACTTCTAGTTTTTAACACTTGTACACAAAAAGAAATTAGAAATCCTAACTGTAAATATTGAAGAGGATTGGCATGGTTTTTCAAATCCCTTGCTCCCTCCTTCCTCCCTGCTGCTGTGTATCTTGTTTCTGTCTTGTTAACATTTCATGGAGTACTTCCATAAACATACGTTTGTTCTTGTTCTCCACACTTTGTTCTGTCACTCTGACAGATGGCTTTACACTGAAGCATATGAAAATATTAAATTCTTCATAGACTCCTTGAAGGTTGAAATGTCTGCAAGTAATGAGTATCTTGGCAGCTAAGTGTTTAATGCAGATATTACAGAATGCTATTCAATGTTTCCCTATTACTTCTCTATTTGCTACAGTCTACTTGAAAACTACAGTTTTATTTGGACTTAACTAATAGTAGCATGGCTTCATTCAAAATCATGTCACTTCTAAGCTGAGTAGTATGTTCTGCTTTCTGTCTGTTCAGAGAAAGGTAATAGCTAATTAGAAAATAATATGGCTATAGACAACAGGGGCTTGTATCATACCAAAATGGAGCCCAAAGCACACTAGGACTTGGTTCCCTACTGTTCCTTCTCTGCCTTTAAGGAAGAAAGATATATTTTCAGCAGCAACTGGTAGGGTTCTGTCTTCACATATGTGATTCCAGTTCCCTCTAACATAATCTTCCATCAAAGCCAAACTAGTTGTTGTACTGACTAGCTAAAAAAAATAATTAAAAACAACAAACAAACAAAAAAACAAACGAGAGAAGTGTCCCCAACATGCTTATCCTTTTACAACACTAACACTGAATCAAGCAACCTGAATTTCAGTTGATTAAAATTGCTGAGACAAGAACCAATCATGTGCATTGACTGGTGAAGAGCATATCCTTTGCATTTCCATCGTTTTCTCATTCAAAGCTTTTCTGGACAAAGACTGAATGGTGTAGAATAACACATAGAAACTAGCACAACAGAGCCTCTCTGGACCCAAGCTGCTTTACACTTCTTAAATAGTAACTCTCAGCTCCTCTAATATGTTCTGTGTGATCAGCTTTTTATTCAGAAATCTTAATGTTATGGCATTAATAGAAGACAGCAATGTCTAGGCAGGTATCAGAAGGAAAAAATACTTCCTAGAAATAAGGCAAAAATACACTCAAAATATCTTAGTTTAGATTATATGCTTATATATCTAATATATTATACTTTAAAGTCTAAAGGCAATACTAAGGAATAAGGGAAGCCCTTGCATGTAATACAGATGTTATCTTTTTTCATAGAACCAATTCTTTAAATGCATCTAATTCTAAGTGTATCATACCTGCCTTGACCCTTATTGAGAGGAGTATTCAGTGTTTCCACAAACACAGACCAAGACTTTTTGTCAGAACTAAGTGGTAAACTCCATGCAGGTTTCACCAGCAATAACATTGTTATAAGGTGAAACACTCAGGAGGGGAGTTGAGAGCAGGGACTGAGGAGGCAGACACCTCATATTGCTCTGTACCTCAAAAAAAACCCCAAAGGGTCCAGAGAAAGAGCCAAGATTTTCCTCAGGAACTTTGCAAAGTCCCATATTTCCCAAATTGTGTTTCTTGAGAAAGTATTTATAATATTGATTCATTGCCTTACCAACTCACAGATACATAAAGCCAGCAAGAGATCAGATTCAGAACTGATAAAAAAAGCCCTCAAATCTTGGTAGACACATAAGAGAGATCCACCTGCTGAATGGGAAATAAGATTGGGTTTTGAGAAAGACTTTCTGTTTTGGTAAAAGAAATGTTCACAGAAATGCAAACAAGTTCTGCCAGTTATAAGTGAATTCTACAGTTGTCCTGGAGTGATTAAAATTTAACAGTGTACGTCATGTTCCCTTTTGAACTTTTGAGTTTGGATATGGACACTGTTTCTTTAACAGAAAGGACTCAGTAGCTAAACTCTTTCCCCCTCCCGAAAGAATGTGCCGGGAGGAGCCGAGGAACTGATAAGAAAGAGAGAGAATCGAAATCCCGCGCATGTGCAGCTGTAAATCATCATCGCGGCATCTCTGGACAGGGGGGTCANATGGCTTCCCAGGTGAAGGCAGACAGCTGCATTTTTCTGACATTTGCTATCCAAACCTCTCCTAAAAGCTTCTAGTGATAGAAATCCCACAACCTTCCAAACTCACCTAATTAAATATTAAGTATTCTTACTATCAGGAAGCCTTCCTAATGCCTAATCTACATTTTCCTTTGTGTAATTTAAGCCCACAGCTTCACATCCTGCTCGCTATAGACATGAAGAACTCATCAATAACATTATGCCCAACTGCATATTAGAATTTGTTCCTTCAAGCAAAAATGCAGCCTACTGTCTGCACTGTTGAAAGATCAAATAAAGCATCTGTTACTAACTCAAGTTAAACCCAAGCATTTTTGCAGTGCTATACCATGCAGGAAAATAAAAAGGAAATTTCTCAGTGGACAAAAAAAGGATGGTTCCTTTTAAAAATCCAAAAAAGAAATATGTCAAAGTTGTAAGGCTTTCCCTTTCCTCTTGCCTTCCATGGTTCCAGTTTTCTAAAAATATTGATAACTTTTCTTAATTTGTTAAATTAAAATGGATTTTTAGCTTCCTAACCCTTCTTCCCACCTCCAATGAAATAACTGCCTTTAAAAAATTGCTTGGGTCTCATTAGAATTTCATGATCTTTATGCTTCAAAGTCAAAGAATTGGGGGAATGAATGTATACATCCTGCATACCATCTTAAAAAGATGATTCCCCATAAGAGCCTCAACTTGCTCATTCATCTTTGTCTTCTGTTATCTTAATGGGCACAATGCCCTTGGCTCCTCTGTAGCACTAAAACTTGAAGAAAACAAGAACAACCCAGTGCCCCTCACCATGAATGCACAAGATATTCCACCCTGGTCATATATTCACAGTGTATGGTTTGTTGAAGTTTGCAATCTCCACTTTTGTTCTGCTGCATAGCCAAAGTCCAGCTATACACTAGCCAATGACTATTAGTCAGTTAGCTTTTCATCACCTAAACAGAGTGTACTACAAATTTCTGGAACAGATTGACATCATTTTCCATAGATACATCTATCTTCCCAAATTTCCATCACCGTTGTGCTCTACCCTCAGTTCTGAGTCACTAAAATAAGCCATTGCTCTCCATGTCCCCTTAGTTGATAACACATGATCACAGGACAACACAGGCTGGAAGGAGGTTATCTAAGAACAGTCCTTCAGATATTCTTGGAGGTGCTTAAGTGGTCAAGCAGTGTATGATGCTAGCACCTTTTCCAAAAATCTTTCTTTAGTAAGTATTTCTTCCTGTTGTGGCTCAAAGAAAGAACTAGCATGAGGAAAAAGGCTTATTCTTTCAAATATGAAAGTCAAAGCGGAATTAAGTTGATTCCCAGGGTGTTGGTTGAGAGTTCAGTCTGCCATGATTGGATTTGTGACTCTGCTCATACTGAGAAAGCCTCTAAACTGGAATGAAATGCCATCTGAAATGAGAACGGGTTCTTCGATGATTTTGCTCCCTGGCACAGACAGTGGTATCCTGCTTTTCCTGCTAACTGTTGAGATTAGTGCAGGATTACAGTCTCATGCAGTGCTGGCTTTACTGGCAAGATGGAAAAATGGGACACGATGCCAGTGCCCAGCATACAGACCATATTAATAAATACATAGCTGAAAAATAACAAGAATCTTCAAATGAAAACATTCATTTTCAATCTAGTCTTGCAAAATATTCTAACAAAAAAGTAACGGCTTGAAGCTCCTCTGCATCACAACCAAGTATCAAACTTCCCCTGCATGCACAGTTGACAGCAAATATACTCTTCTGAAATAAGAAGTTCTTCCTTTCACACACGCCACTTGTTGATATCATACATGAAAAGGCTGGGTCATGAAATACCAGAGACCAGGGCTGAACTGCAGTCCCCAGGATTAGAATACCACAGGACACACTGTATCAGAAAACTCACTTTTAAAAGCTTCATGCTCCATGCTAACACAAAAACACTCATGGAAAACAGTATCAAAACAGAGAGCCAGGAGACTCCATCAGGGCTTGACCCAAATGTCATATTTTTAAAAGACTTGCTCGAGTGTGGCAGTAGTTCTTCAAAGATACTGTGTCTCATCTTAAATGACATTACTCACTTAAATGATGCTCATTTTTTTAGAGCATCATGTAATAGTGCAAGTTCTCAGCAGCAGACAAATAACTCCAAATAAGCAGCAGTGATGTGCCACATACATCTCTCACTTCACTTAGCTGGAATACATTTTTATAGTTAAGAGAGCCATTAGGTTCAGGTTAATTAGCAGTCAAAAACAAGTCCTCATTTAAGCTACAACTAACTTACCTGAAAGAAAAACATCAAATCTCATTCCTGGATCAATATTAGTCACGTAACAAGAAAGTTCAACTTTAACAAGGAAAACGTTTAAGTTAAAAAAACTACAAGCATCTGTCCAGAAAGCACCAGAGTACAAGTAGAGCAACTTCCTTTTGCAAAGGGTGGGAGCTTGTTCTTAGCATTTCATGTCATGCTCCAAGGTACAAGCAGGGAATTGATACTCTTTGCTAAAGCTCTGTTCAAATTCATGTTGGTCCATCAGTCATTACTATCAAGACTTATACCCGGTTACTACCCTCCCCTTTTCTACCCAGTGAAATTCACAGTAATTACTTGATAGAAATGTTGCTTAAAATCATTGAAACTCAAATACACAAAAACAAAAGCACACTTACTGTTTGCTTCTTCTGAGTACAAACATACTTACATAAAAAAACAACCAACTGAGGGTGCAAACACAAAGCAAGAGGTTTTTCAAGAGTTTCTGAGATCTGAAGGTCTACTTTCTTTTGTGAACACTTGACAGAAAGAACATTTTGAAGTTTTTATGTATCCAAAAATCTACTGGAAGCATATTAACTCAGGGCAGTAAAACTGGCCTTTTTGTCATATTTAATTGCTTGAATTCATAACCTAGTTTTGCTGAATCTGAATATTACTGCTGACTTGAGGAGTTTCTCCATTTTAGTACTTTAAAAGAAGTTTGTGTGCATCTCTATGTTTGTGAAAGACAACTAATAAGCCTCTGTGATACTACATACTCCTGACCATCACAAAAACATCACTCTTCAAAAGCCTTATTGCTGTGTACAAAATCTGTAATTAGCCAAATCAGTCTCTGATTGCAATCTGGTGGAAGAGACCATGCTGTGCTTTATTTTCAGTGACAATGGAGGGAAATCACAGCTTATGCAATTTAACCTGGATAACTGAAATGAAATGCAGAACAGGTATGAGGAAGACAAATACAAAGCAGAAATGCTTACATGCTATTCCAATCCCCCAAAGCAAACACATCCTCACTCTCCAAAGTGAAGTTCAAGTGAAATAAAAGTAGCAAGTGTACAATTTCACAGAAGACAGCATCTCCATTCAATACCTTAAAAGTAAAAAGAAGAAAACAAACCAAAACAACAAAAAAAAACCCACACCAAAAACTAAAAACAAAAAAAAGACAAACAAACAACAAAAAAAAAAAAAAAAAAAAAAAAAAAAAAAAAAAAAAAAAAAAAAAAAAGGAAAAGACACTCCTCCAGGTACAGAACTCCAGGCTCCAGGGCTGACAAGCGAGTGCAGGCTCTAAAACTAAACTTTATTCAAAGAGAAATTTTAAAAGAAATGTGATCAGCAAAGAGTCTGTCACTTCCACATTGACTTTTTTTTGCTAACCTAAGTCTCTGGTATCTCTCCCAAGTGTAATCCCACAGCAGTTGAATTTGAGAGATAACATATTTACAATGCACCCTTTTAACTGAAAAGCCTGCATCTCTCTTCTAGTTGAAGACTATATGCTTGTGCCCAAAACAACCCATACCTGTGAAAATCAATCATCTCCATGTCAGTGCATTCTACTGAATTTATTACTTCCTGACAACTCAATTTATGAAAACTATTCCTTTGGAACATATTCCAGAACAAAATTAAAGGCAGATAACTTGCCTGTATTGCTTTCTAAATGGATTGAACAATTATTTGGAAAGAAAACCTTATTCTCACAAAGCTGATACATTTTAGAAGTTACGGTTAGTTCCTAGGAGATGTTGTAAATTATATCCTAGTCTTAAAAAATATATTAAAACACTCAAAACACTGAAAAAATCATCTGAAGTAATCTGTAGTCATCTGAAGGCCCTCTGTAGTCTTTGTTCCTATCTCTAAATTCTAGAAACATACTAGTTTGTGACATAACCATCCTAAGAAAAACTCCAAAGACCGTATCAGCGAAGTCAACTAAAACCTTGACTTTAGTAGGCTTGAGCTATCTTAAAATAATTCCTTCTTAGTATGCTACTTACTTAAATTAAAAGATGATGTAAGATGCAGACACAATATTATCTTCAGTTAAAATTCTCTAAACATCATCTCCTCTGCTTTACTTTTTGTGGTACATTTTCACAATTACTGCCACAAGAACTTAAAAGCAAGTGTTAATCGTATTTCTCTTCCTCCTCCTTTTCAATTTGATGCTTCATTTGCCATTTCTAACATATTTATGTTAATAAAATTTATTACCATTTAATAGTAATACTTTCCATGACAATAGGAAAAGTCCAAACTTCCAATACTATACTTAGGGACATTTTCCTAGACCTTTTATAGCATTTAGAATACCACAAGTCTTATCACTGAATAAATCAACTAATTACTTGTTCTGGAGAAGTTTTGTAGTTTATGAGCTAAACTGAGACCCAATGTGAAAGTTTTATCACACACAAAAACCCTTGAATGTTTTCATAATAAAGATACTAGTGAAGTAACTCTTTTGTAGTTCACAAGACTGACTGTGACACCTTTCTAGGTAATGACAATAAAGTTGTTTCATCCATCTGTTGTAACATTCTAATTTCAAATATTTATTCATGTAGGAGTATGTAAAAACCTAAAAGTTCAATCTTTCTAAAACTATTCTTGGGAAGGGATATAACTAATTCTACTTCCACTTGCCGAGGCAGAAGTGTACTGGATTTTTAGATGGCACCGACTACATACAGCTCCTTGCCCAGATATTAAAGCAAAGGCAATGGGAATGTGAGACACTGGATGTTTAAAACATTGAAAATACCAAGAAATTTGATACTGCTTTAGGAAGAAAAACTCTGAAACAGAAAATCAAATCTCTAATAGACACATTAGGTTTGAAGGAAGTAAAACTGATGACTGACAGACACTAGACAGATACTCACACAGAAACACCTGTAAAGGATCCAACCCAAAAGTCCACTTTGTTCCATGATATGATTCAGATATGACCAGTGATAACATATACCCACTGCTGCTCTTCCTGTAGGCAAGGGAATACTCTTTACACTGAGCAGTTTTGCTCACTTTTCAGAAGTCAACCTCATTTGCATGTTAAAAAAACATACTCTACATAAGCCACATTTTTAAAGTATTGCATAAGCAAAAATAATTGTGAACTTTCCAATTAATACTTATATAAATTCTGTATAGTTCTGTATCAAGAGCAAATTGTTTATCACTACAGAACCGACAAATAAAAACACTGGCTTGTATCTTATTAAATTCCTGCATATCCATCTAAATAAACTACCTGAGGTGGAATTTAATATGCAGTCCTGGAAGCAATGTGATTTTATGGTGCCTAAGCTGCTAACCAAACCCTCACTGTCAGAAAGGCATAGAGCCCAGCACACCATACTGGACTGTGCCAGTGTCTCCTACATGTGACAGCAAACCTTCTAAAAAATACCATACTCCTATTTGAGCACCGAAAAGATTCCTTTTGGAAAAGCTGGCAACCCCACTTTCCCTAGCCCCCTCAACACTTCTTCCACACTTGGAAGAGTGTGGGGGGTTTTAAAGCAAGAAAATTGCTCAAGTCATTCAAAATATTTAAATTACTTTGCAATTATACCTGGCTGCCAACTGATAAGCATTTTTAAGTCCGAGTCTTTTATAGTCTATTTCTGCTTTTTAGAATACATATATACATCTAAACAGAATGCCAGCCAAATGTGTTTGTGGGTTTAAATTGTAGCTATGAAGAAAATGCTGCTGATGTTTTATCCCATGTATTTTAACAACTACAGTCATAAAACTTTAAAATCCTCATATAAACTGTTTTCTGACAGCATAATATTATGTTGATAACATGCAGGTGCCCTAAAGTTAAATAAGCAACCAGTTTGGTCCAGAATCCTGTAAACTGCCTCCTAAACGGCGATAATTCCTCTGACACAACCACTCCTAATGAGATTCCTGCCGTATTTCATATAAATGCTAATATACATCCCATCAAAAGAAAGTTAAACAGCTCTTTGAAGATGAAGTTCACATGAACTTCAGCCACTCGCAGAGGAAGGACAAACAAACAATCCGCTCGCATCTTATTTTCTGTAAGCAGCGCACAGGCTCCTGCGCTCCCTGGGGCAGACAGACCCGTGCCGTGCACACACGGAGCTCAGCTCCAGGTGCAGCTGAGCTGAAGCCTTGCACCAGGTGTGCCGGGACCGATCAGGGACATCCCACCTGCCCCGTGCCCCCGGCTCCTGGGCTAGCCCCAGCCCGGCCCCGACCCCCGCGCACACACACACACTGACCTGGCCGCGTTCGCGCTCGGCTCGCACTGACGGCAGCCGTACAGCAGCAGCCGCCGCCGCCAAACACCCAACTCGGCCCCAGCCCCTCCCCGCCAGGGGCTCGGGGTCGCTCCCCCCCCTCTGCCCCCTCCCCGCTCACCTGAAGGGCATCTCCCACGCCAGCGGTTAGCTGCCAAGATTTCATTGTCGGCGGCGAGGCGAGCGCTGGTTCCGCGCCGGGCGGAGCGGAGCGGGGCGGGGAGGAGAAGGGCGGAGCGGAGCGGCGGAGCCCCGGGGCCGGTGCTTGCCCCCTCCCCGCAATGCCCTCCCCGGGGACAGACAGATCGGCAGCGACCACACAGCCGGAGAGGAGCGCGGTGCAGGGAACACGGTGCGGGGCACACAGCCCCAGGGTCAGCTCCGCCGGGGCAGGCGCTGCCGAGCCCAAGCCGAGCTCGGCCCCGCAGAACGGGTCCCTTGTCCCTTCCGTGTCCCTTCAGGCACGACAGAAGGAGCACATGACAGCAGGGCACCTTGCCGAGCCCACCGACGGGCAACGGCACGGCTGGAGGCAGACCCTGTGCTGCTCTATCACTCATCGACATCATTCACCCTGTCTCTGGGACAGTATTTACGACTTTCAATCCGCTGTGTGCTCTCCATGCTGCTCTACGATGTTAAAGCCTTTCTCTATTCTGTCTTTTTTATTTTTTTCCACCACATTCCCCCNCCCCCCCCCCCCTTGCTGTATATCCCTGATAGGCTTTGCAGAATATGCATTCAATGAAGTCATTTTGCTTTTATTTGTAGATAAGAGCAGTTCCACACTAGCTTAGCTAAAAAACACACAAAGCCTTGGGGGAAAGGAAAGTAGGCAGAAGGAGAAGGGAGCACTAGTCAATTTATGCAATGTCTTAATATATCTATTAAATATCAGGTATTCACTGAAATATTAGGCATGGTGCTGAAGTTTTCAGGGCTTCACTGTTCTGAGCAATCCTATGTAAACAAAATGGTTAACAAAGTACTTAAGCAAAATATTCAACCCATATTTAATCAAAATGTTAAACATTTTGATTAGATGATGATTAATTTGTTGTGAAATTCTGAAATTGTTTACACGTAATACTGCAGCAAAGTTATTTTTAAGACAAAGACTGGCTGGAAATGAAGCAAAACTTAAATATCTTCTACAAGAGATGGTAGCAATTAACCCATCTGTGGAGCAGAGAAAAGCTGACATCTTCCACTACATAACAGCATTGCTTATATCCTACCAAATAAGCTGTTACTGCAAAGTACATCTATTTATGCAACTGGAGTTACAAATTGTAAACAAGTAACCACTCATACTAAAGTGAAAAAACTCTAAAGATACTGCTTCAGAGAACTTCTCTGTTTCTATAAAATATTTTTATACCACATATATACTATTTCTCAAAAATCAGGAAAAGTTCCCTAAAACATCTTTCAATATTTGTCATTATTCTGCAATGAAAAAGGAGATTTACAAACCAATCTCCAAGAAAATTATTTGAGTCAATCATTCCCTTTCTAAATATCCAAGGCAAAGAATTTGCACCCATATTAGCAGAACAGGAGAGGCAGAGTTAATTCTGTTCTATTAAACTGAAAATATACAAAACAATGTTAGACTGAGATTCCATTTTTGTAAGGTTTTCCTTGTTTGGAAGTTTTTTGTTGTAGTCATGCTCACCTTATTACCTGAGGGGAAAATAAATCTACCTAGACATACTATGGGACAATGAAGGCATCAGCAGCAGCATCAAAGGCCTAAGTGTATAATTTATCAGCAGAACATGGCAAGGGCTGGCCTGACCACTGGGCTAATGGCCAAAACAAATCTCAGAGCTCACATTGGCTTACTGTGTGGCCCTGACCAAATTACTCATCTCCTCAGTTTTCCCTCTTGTGAAATTAGAATAATAATACTTGCAAGTGCCTGTCTCCTATCTCTTACTTCTCAGGAGAGGTCTGGTGATTAATGACTCTACAGTGCTCAGAAAAGGAACAAACATTAACTGCTAGCACCAAGTTGATATGTTTCCAAGCATTAAAGTACTGAAATATTAGAAATTCCAATTAAACCACCTTGTGTGTCTAAACATAGATGAACTAAACCACCATCTACTATCACTTAAAATCAACAAAATATTATGAATTGGCTCATGGGTCTGTTACTTAAATCTAATTCTGGTCTCCTCCCATTCTTTGTATAAGGCTCAGAATTACACTAAAAATGGCACCACCAGCACTGGCCACAGCTATTTTACAAGAAAATCCTCTCCAGGGCAAGGTCACTTGGACTTACAGCAGTCAAGAAACATTACCATTACCACTGGCCTCTTGTCTGTAGCCTTTGTAGCACATATGGTCATTCAATGAGAGGAGCACCAACTCTGGCAGATGCTACATGTGGTACTCAGTGCTGTTCTTAAGGGATTGCAACTCTCTCCAGTAATGACAAAGAGTTTAAACTAATTAATTCTCTCATTAGCAATAAATGGGGGGGGCACTGGCAAAGAACATACAGCTGCAAGTTGCATCATTCACAAAGTTAGGCTCACATGATCCACCAAAGTAACAGTCTGAGTTTCTTTATCCAAGTTAAAAAGAAGTAAAGTCCCATTTCAGTTCATAGAATTAACTTGATTAAAAAACCCTGTATATATTTATACACTTACACATTTTCACTACTCTCTCTAAATCGTGGATAATTTTGGTCTTCTGGTTGTTTCTTCTACCTCACATGAAGAAGAGAAAATCCTTTAAATGCTCTAATGGTCAAATGATACCAGTGCTTGTCCTTCATCCTTGTACAGGGCTTTGAAGGAGAACCTTAGCTGGGATGCATCTCCTTGTTTGAGAGCAGGGATACCTCAGCAGCTTTGTGTGGAATGATACCCACTGGAGAAACAATGTTTATGGAGTAACACCAAGACCATGAGTTCTATTCCCTGTGACCTGTGGGATAAAAAAGCTTGAGAAATTGAAACAGAGAGGAACAAATTTGTGCTACAGTTCAGCTATTAGAGATCCTTGTCATGACTTTATTACACGTATGTGCTATCCTGGGGAAGGCATCTCTCTGACCTTTGTGCTTTCCACTGCAGTTGCAGGGACAACCATTTATTAACTGAAAATTTACTGTGATGGCAGTGGCTACTGAAGTTTCCAGATTTCTATCTTTTTTTTGCTCAAGATTTTCAAAGGAATATTTATTGAATACTACAGCAGAGTTATGTCACATGTTACACTGGAAGTTCTAAATAAATTTAGCTGTTTATTATCTAAGCCCTTTACATGCTGTCCTCCTTAAAAAAGGGAGCATTCTTCTCCTGAATTTTCCACTTTACAAAGAAAATTATTTCACAGAGAAATAGACCAAAGTAACTAATTGTCAAGTAGGTGCCTTATAGTGAATGATGTGTCCTGTTGGAGATTTTTAAAACTGATCCAAAGGTATGTGTGTCATACTAGAGAGCTTCCAGTTGAACATCTTCAGTATATAAGTGACTTAGTCCTAATTTCTTGAACTAAGTTTCTGTACTATAGGAATTATTACAACACAACACAATCTCTGAAGGAAAGCAAAAATTGGTCAAGTCCAAAAGTAGCATCTCAAGCAGAAAGTAATACTGCACGTGTACTGTTTGAAAATACTTTTTAGATGAGGATACTGAAATGTGGTTTAATCTCTAATGCATGCATGTGTCAAACACACGGGGGCTCTCCATGCCTGATGGAATACTGCTGGAATGATTTCTCTCTACATGCCATCTAATGAGCCAGTAGTATTGCAGAAGGTGCCAGTAGTATTGCAGAAGGTAAGTCTAATGAAGCATATTCAGATGGAAAAGCATCATGTGATTTAGGATAAACATGCTGCAATTTTATTCCAAACTGGTTTCTGGTTACAGCATGTGAGTTGAAGGGAGATGAGTGACATGTTAAGGAACAGAACATCAACCACATGTCACAAACCTACCAAGGCAACTGAAGCTCAAGGAAACCTAAATCTGAGAATTCAAAATGTTACAGTGATGCTAAATCTAATATTTTGGAGAGAACCTAAATGATAAGGATCTTTAGACTTGAACTCTCTAAAGAAATACAACCAGAAAACACAAGTTTCTCCTCTACCAAGCAGAATTTAAATTGTTCTCCAGGGGCAGGATCCTGCAAGCATCCACAATATTGCTAACTTCACGATGAGACTAATTACAAAAGTACATAAAAACAAGTGAGTTTAGCACTACACCTACATAGGGGATGTTCAAATGAATTAGTGATATAAAATACTAGGTGTTTTCACAAATGATTTTTATATATATACATCATGTCAGTATTTTTCCCTTAGCCCTGTGCTCACAACTAGTACCTATAAGGACCTTGTAAATGTTATGATATCCATCTGAAATGCTTCATTTTGCAGGATTAGCTGGTGTTCTTTTTCAAGTAGGTATATTGAAATTGATGTCATCAATCTCTCTTCAATGTTCTAGTATTGTTTTGGCTATATATACAATTTCAGTAGATGCCAAACAAGGTAACTTACATGTTGTAATTGTCCCAAGGTATGCACTTTCACACTTGAACTGTAATGCTAAATGCAAAACTTTGCAAATTATTAAATTAAAAATCTTATTTGCTATCACTATACAACTGTGATACAACTGTATCACTATACAACAAAATCATGCCTAATTTCNCAATGTTAAAAGCAAAACTTTGCAAAGTATTAAATGAAAAATCTTATTTGCTATCACTATACAACAAAATCATGCCTAATTTCATTCACAAACATGTGCAAGAAATCAAGCACCATCAGTAAAATAGAGCAACGTTATTTCTATGAAATTTTGATGCAACTAAAGTAGTACTGATCAAATCAAAGTTACTTCCAACCTTGCTGCAAAGAAGTTATTTTCATAAATACTCTAAAGCTGTCATGAAAAATTTATACAAGTCATCCTTGCATTCGACCCTCTAAAAAAGAGCCCAAAATGCATATTTTCCACAGAATAGTGTTTTCTTGCATAGTCACTGCTGCTTAGCAGGTTATGAAGAAAAACCAACCCAAAACACAAACCCAAAGAACAAAACCACCAACAACAACAAAACACACCAAAAAACCTCACAAACTTAGTTATCCAAAGACCTAAAATAAAGCAAAGTTTATGGTGATGAATGAGATGAAGGAAAAAAATATGTATCTCACTTCTTTCAAGTTTAAGGAAATCACAAGCATTACCAGAAGCATTCATGTTAAGACTATCAACTATTTTTTTTCAGATTTTTGCAATATTTAATGCAAAATACATTATGATAATATATCTATCAACATGAGGAAGAAACAGGTCTCTGAAAAGTCTTGAAGCCAAAGAATCCTGTATGTGCTTACACACGTTCATGACTCTGTTGAAAGGCTAAACTATTCCTAAAAAATTACAATACTATAGGAAAAAATATTTCAGCATGAACGAAGATTACTAGTTATGGCTGCAACATGGACTTTTAATACTTCACTAAATATCCCTTCCAAAATAACCTGGAACTACTTTTAGACATTACTGATAAACGGATTATAATTCTTTGTTTAGTAACACTTAGAGAACACAACTTTTTCCTGTATTGTGACTTCAAACTGTCTTTCAATTCTGCAGTCTTTTTTTACTTCATGAAGCATCGCTGCAAATTGTTTCCTCAGTAAAACTGCCAAAGGTTAATTTGTCTGAAGAGCCACATGACAAGGAAACAGAGAGATGTCTGTTCTCACCACACCAGGGCAAGAGGAAATGGAGCTACACAGAGGGAAATATCTCAAAAACCTGGAAGAGCAATTGCTTATCACTGTAGATCATTTTGTGCAAGAAATACCTTAAAAATTATAAACTACACCCTTTTCCACAGCACAGGATCTACAAATGCTACTCATAACATTGAATACAATTAATAGAGAACACGATCCAGTCCCATGAGCACAACTGCAAGCCTCTGAGGGGCCACTGATCCTCTGCCTGTCATCCTTTGAAGCACATAGACTCAGAGGAGTCTGAATTTGGACCTTTCACTCTATCTTTACTTCCTAAGTAAAATATACTGAGCACAACACCATATAAGACAGAAGTGAGTCTGACATGTTGCCTGCACAAACAGGTAGCCATATAAGAAAAAAGGATGGGCAAGTTGTTTAGAGATGTCTAGAAAGTTTTTGGCCCAGCAACTGGACAAAGAAACACTCTTCCTGTGCAAATCTGTGAGGTGCATGGAGGTACAATTCTGCATAGCAACTGGGAAAATGTGTATGATTTATTCTTAGTTAATAACAAAGAAGCAGCTGCATTTATTTTTACTCAACCTATTTACATTTACAGTTGCTCTCCAGATTGCAAAACACCTCAATGATACTTTTGTCTACTAACATAAGATGCATGGTATATACTTCCTACTAAAAGGCACACAAAGACTTAAATATCTTTATAAACATAGGATGAAGAGCACTGTAGGGATTGTTACTTGACGTAATTTAAACATACTTTCATCATTTAAGATAACACAATCACACAAATGCCACAACCTTCTGCACTACACAAGGAAGAGGATGGGACCACCTCCAGCTCAGTTACTGTGGTCCTTCTCTCCTTTTAAAGTCATGTTGGCACAAAGAATGTCACAGCTTGTGGATGCAAGCAACCACTTGCTTCTGCTCATCTGTGGCACAACATAGTTGACTAATTAATTTTTTAAAGTATTCAAGATGTGACACTTTATATATGGGATTGAATACAGATTAGCATTACAATAATCACAAAGCTTTTGTGGCCTCAAATTTGTCTTCCTCCAATAAAGTTTCCTTTAATGTGCAAATGAACTATGGCACTACATATTCTTGAAATATCCAGGCTCATTCTGGTCATGACTTGCCATAGATGCATTCAGATTGCTATTAACTGTGTACAGGAAGCTGGCAGATAAAGACAAGCTCAGTATGGATACTGTCTCCTATCATACCCAGGCACTGTTGTATCAGTAGCATCCCTAAGCAGTGCTATGATAATCTCTCTCCCCCCAAATGTTGACGTATGGAAGGGATCTTCCCAAGTTGCAAGGGCTTTCTTGGCCCAGTTCTAAAGACAGAATGGGCTTGCCACACTGAGTAAAAAGACAGGAAAGGGAACATGAAATCATCTCAAAATCCTAAACAAGCGAAGGTTTGGAGCTGGGTTCAGAGGAGAGATTGTCTACACCATGAAAAGCAAAGATAACAGAGAGACAGGCAAGTGAGCTGGCTGAAGGCTTCAAATCCAAACCTCCATAAATAACTGTTAAGTGAAATATACTAACTAATTGACTTTGGTATTTAATTTCAAAAATCACTTTTTTACTTTGCACTTCTTGCAGATTTTGAAAGTAACTAAATTCCTGTGTCTAGAGTCACTTCATCCATCCCAGGCAACACCTCACACAAAGCTAAAGGACCACCATGTGCTGGGGCCAAATGGGCTGCTGGTAAAAAAGGAGATTCCCAATAGGAATCTCAGTGCCAGGACAGTTAAACAATATGGTTCCCTCTGTAGTAAGATATCCCAGAAATAGATGGTCCTTTAAAAGGAGTTACAGGGACCAGTGTTAAGTCTGTCATCCATCAAGGAATGTATACAGGGTGTTTGATATCAACAGCTAGATGTATGTTTCCAAGAATAATTAGGGCACAGTATTTTAAAAACAAATTTCACACATTTTTCTGACAAACTGTTGTGGACTTCTGGTGTTAATTTTAGCAGTTTCAATTGGATTTGATACGGTTGGAAATGTAAGGGGAAAACTGCAGGAATCAGGATGCGACACTCATTAACACCTCCACAAAATACCCACTGGATTTGCATAAAGTCTGCAAAGATTCACTGGTGCATCTTTAATATGAAATTTCCCTTGGTTTTACTCCATGTTCAGCTCCATTTGCCCTCCCTCTCTCCTCTCTCCCCCAGTGACAACTACTGTAAACACTTCATAACAAAGCCTAATTAAACGGACAGAATAACGAAAATATACATATAATTACCCCAAAAATTATCTAATTGCACATATAACTTTGCAAATTGCAAATATTTTCTGAAAAATCTGTAAGGGAGATAAATGCTAAGTGGATAAAATGGCACTCCAAGTCACCTCATACATCTG
This sequence comes from Bucco capensis, assembly GCA_013396975.1. Classification (NCBI taxonomy): domain Eukaryota; kingdom Metazoa; phylum Chordata; class Aves; order Piciformes; family Bucconidae; genus Bucco; species Bucco capensis. The sequence continues at coordinate 267,909 of VWZO01008647.1, forward strand.
GAGATTTCTAGCAAGTTTTTTTATGACCTGTGTATAAAACACATCCATGGCAAAGCTTATGCAGAGCAGAGCCTTGGCAACATAAAATACCATGGAAAGACTCTAGAAAATGGAGAAACCACTAAGGTGGCAAAATATTCCTGGTGCTGACAAACAAACAAACAGCTTTCAATTCAATGATGCTACTTCTAAGGGAGACATTTTTGCTAGTGCCAAGCACAAGCTTCTCAGGAGTCAGTATTCCTTATGTATTTTTAGCTGAACTATACAGTACCTATTTGACTACACTGACTATGTCAACATATGCCATTAGAGCAGACAATGCAACAGATAATGGAAATTTCACTATGAAAAAAACTGATTATTTTTTGTCTTTTGAACTAAAAAAAAGAGCTTATCAGAGTTTAAATTCTCATTGAAGTTCAATGCTCTGCTTATAAAAATGCTGTATGCTTTGGTTTTAGAATTCTTCTAGAAGAATGATTTCTTATGCTGAGCTCAGCATCAATAGGATACATTTACATAGATTTAATACGAAATTCAGAATAAAATTTTACAATTTAAATTGAATTCTTTTCCCTGTCATAAATTCCTGTAAATACACAGAAACAGCATTTCACCTCTGGTCTGCTATCCTCAAACCCAAACATCTGTGTATAGGACAAGCTTTGAAATTATTTGAACAATGTATATGTAACTGAACAACTGTACCAGACAATACATTATTATTTCACTTGCTTGCATTTTGAGCAAATTTATTGACCAAGAGTCTTACTTCATTGCTCCTGCTCAACAGATCATTATCTCTCTCTCTCTCTCCAATATCCCACTGGCATATGACAGAACTGTCTAAAGGAAAATACAACCTGAGTAAGCATCAGAGCCAGGATGCATCACTATATTTTTACTTCTGGTTAAACTCTCAGGCTCAGATCCTCTCTGTCTTGTTCATTACTGAGCAACAGAAGTATGCCAGGAAGAAAAATGCATAGACAGGATTCTATTTGTTCTGTGGGCTCTTTTTAAAGATAAATTAGAACACCAGAATTTTAGGAATTTGATTTTTCCTGCTGAACAAGTGTAAATTGTACTGAGGTCACACAAAGTGTAGATATTCATCATTTTTTAACTTTTCTCTCTGATCATTTTTACTAGGGTTTTCATTAAAAAAAAAAGAAAACAACAAAATAAAACCCGAGCTTTTGTTTTGTTTTCTTTTTAGTAAGCAGAATTCTCATTCCAATGCTTTAAATCCTTCCAAAGCATAACTGAAACATGATATTGTTTGTACCCATATAAAACCCCACAACATGCTTGAGATAATTTCAGTATTCACAAGAGCAACAACAGACTCCATGCTCTCCCTCAAGGAACTCAACAGTGGACTGTTAATGCCAGCAAAGCATTCTGGCTTTTACTGGTTGCAAGACTGTAAACCATCCACCCAAAACTGCAGGACAAGAAAAACATTAATCAAAAAAGCAGTACAGGCTTCCAGAATGTACTCAGCATCCTGCCAGACTTCCACATGAACTTACTGGCCTTGTGACTGAAGGGATGGTTATTACTGGACAACCACTGAGAAAATAGCCTGTTAGAAAACAAAAAGTCTTTACTTTTATTTCACTAATTCAGATGGCATAGTAACTCTTCTGAACACATGATTTCTCAAAGCTGTCATATATTGTTCACTAGAGGCAATGAAAACAATTTCACCATCTAGTTCATTTCTTATTTCTGTGTTTCAATAGCATGAACCTTAGATGAAAACATGCACATGCTGCATTGTCCCTGGAAAGAAAGCAATGTAGAGCTGACAGGAATAGCCCTTCTCTGCCTTGCACCAGGCCACAGATGGCAGGCTGCCAGCTGGGTGAAAAAATAAATACCACAAAGCAAAACCAGGAGAAGGAAGAGGACACTGTGTGTCCTGGTGCTTCATCACTTCCTGTGCCTGGCTATACTGGATATCTTTGGTGGGCCAAGGGGACAGAGTGCTCACTGCCTAACACACCTCAGTAATAACTGTAGTGTGGATAAAATACATTTCTATGACTTTTTTCTTTACTTTTGAGATTTATTTCTTTTTTTGCACTCATCTCTTGCATTCATGGCAATTGTGTCTGAATCATTCAGAACAGTGTTCCTAGACCAAACTTTGCAATGGGATGCCAGAACCTTTGCCTTGAGGAATCTGATTCTGAATCAGTATATGCTTCTTCAAATGCATTTTTCAAATGGGAAAACAGATCAAGTATTTTGAGGATGACACAAATCTCCTGAAGACAAAGCTGACACATAAGGAATGAGACTGGGCAGATGCATGTTGGCAGGTAGACCAAGCACGGTGCTCAGAGCAGGCAGCTGCCAGGATCCACCTAGGAGTAACACTTAGTGCAGGCAGAGGTCCATTTGCATGAGCAAAATGTCAACTCTGCTTTCTTGGGTATAATTTTGGACATTAAGGCTATCACTCCCTCCCTTTACACTTATGTAGGAGTTCTTAGATTATGAAAGCACTTATTACTTGTGCAAGGAGAGCTCTTTAACCCGGCAATGGAATCAAGATAACAGTGCACAAGTGAGGAGGCTGATAGAGTTTCTATCCAGAGCTAATACAGAGATAGCCCATGTCACACAGAGACATGTGCTCCACCTCCCTCTGCCTAGCATAATCAGTACTGGTCACTAGAACACAGTAACCATTGTGGAAACACAGAGAACAAGATAATGTTACACACTGAACCACCCAGCATATGAAACAGTCTTCCCAGGAGCTGTTCCAGCTCAACCTAGCACGTGGAGCTGAAGATGGCACTGAAGAAAAGACACTTTTCCAAACGAGGAAACACTGAATTACACTTTCATCATATTATGCTCGTGTCCCTGCTCCACACACTAACTTCTACCAAAAGTTTCTCTTTTCCAGAGAAACAAGACTTCTTAAAACCATGTGAAAAGTCAGCATGTTATTTTATACTCATGTCTCTCTTTTCCCCCTCCTGATTTCAGTTATTGTTCCTACCAAATGTCACCACTTTCTAGTATGTCCTGAGGTTCAGATAATTTCATGGCCTTTGCTACCCTTTCTTCTCTCCGCAAGAAAACCCCCAATCCCATCATTCAGAAGATAATAGTGGTTTTATAGCATTTTAGTCCAAACTCTAATTTTATCTGAAAAACAAAATGGCATGCATGCTTTGAACGAGAGAGAAGGAAAATGGTGAAAACTCAGGAGATGAGTCAGGAACATATTCCTGTCTTCAACTGAAAAAATTTCATTTTTAGATATAAAATGTTGAATGAAAATTACAGTAATAATAAAAGTGTAAGTCAACTCTATATCATGTTGTAATAAAATATTACTCAAAGGTTAAGTATGTCATATCTCACTCTAGTAGAAAGTTAGAAAAACTAAAGAGATTTAGGAGATTATCCTTATATGTATATGGGTGATATTTATATATTTGTATTTACATATATAAAAGCACATAAAGGTTTCCAAACTAATAAATTCTGGGGCTATTTAAAGAAATACGCTGTACCGTTATTCCAGCAGCTGCCCTGGGAAGCTGGTGTCCAGTTGCAGGATGTTCTGCTGGTTTCCTTGCCTGCCCCAACAGGCTGTTATCTCCAACATGCATCCCTCAATGCAAGTGGATACAGGCCTGCTTGCTGAGCAAAATGTTGAAAAGAGTGGATTCTGTCACTGCTAGCAATTCATGTCAGATCATGAGTACAAAAGTAACCATTTTCTTGCTACAGACTCAAACATTGTGACGAAGCACTACCATTCATGTATTATTTCTGAAGTCTAGCTGGTCTAGAACCTGTAGCACCTGAAACCAGAGGTTTCTACTGAATTTCAAAAAGTCATTCCATGCAATCCTGTTCTCTGCCTTTCCATATAAGAGCCAAAAATGTTACTTACCTGTACCATAACCACTTAGTCATGGAGACAGGAAAGATGGTAAAGATAGTATCTTAGGACTTGGAGCTAACTTGATTTCACAGAATCACCAAGGCTGGAAAAGACCCCCAGGATCATCAAGTGCAGCCTATGACCCAATACACCACAACATCTAAACCATGCCACTCAGTGCCACATCCAATCTTTTCTTAAACACCTCCAGGGACGGTGACTCCACCCCCTCCCTGGGCAGCCTATTCCAGAGCCCAATCACCCTCTGCGTGAGGAAGTGCTTCCTAATGTCCAGTGTAACCCTCCCCTGCTGCAACTTCAAGCCATGGCCTCTTGTCCTGTCACTAGCTGCCATGGAGAAGAGCCCAACCCCTACCTGACTACAACTTCCCTTCAGGTAGTTGTAGAGGGCAATAAGGTCACCCCTGAGTCTCCTCTTCTTCAGGCTAAACAGTCCCAGTGCCCTCAGTCTTTCTTCATATGGCTTCCCCTCCAGCCCCTTCCCCAGTCTCGT
>VWZO01008647.1:272679-424284 GCA_013396975.1 Bucco capensis
GCTCTCCATGATGCAAATGCCTTCCTCATACAAGTGTCACACCTACTATGCAGACTTCTCAACATGCCCTGTCAAGATTTTTTTAGGTGGATGGTCTATCTGCATCCTTAGGAGACTTCCCAATATTTCAAGAGAACAGAATCTTCCATATTTCGTTTTGTTTACATTTTTATAACTACTCATCATCCCAAGCAAACAAACTGTCTGGGCACTGTTTCCTAACCTGTAAAACTATGCAGTATTTATTGAAATCAAAGAATTTATGCTGTTATTATGAAAGTGTGAAACAACATGGGTAAAATTACAGCTCATTATTACCTCGAAATCTGGCACGGAACCTGAAACTAAATTAAATTTTATATAAATGCCAACACCAAGGAAAAGAAAAACAAGGCTAAAGGCAAAACTAGATTCCCTGTCCTGTTTCATAGTTACAGAGCAGAAAGGCAGATAAAAAAGTATCTGAACAGTCATAACTGACCCACCTGGAACAGTAAGTGCCTGGCATGTTTATGAACACTGGCCCAGGTTGCCCAGGGAGGTGGTTGAGTTCCCATCCCTGGAGGCATTCCAGGTGAGGCTTGCCAGGGCTCTGGGCAAGCTGCTCTAGTTGGGGATGTCCCTGCCCACTGCAGGGGGGTTGGACTAGATGACCTCCAGAGGTCCCTTCCTACCCTAACCATTCTATGATTCTATGATTCTATGAAGTGAGACTTCTTTCCATCAAAGAATTGGAAAGAGTTTTCTAAATCTACTCCAAATCTTGAATCTGAGAGCTGTGAGAATAAATTAAGATTGAATTCTCTTGAATTAAACCATATATTGATTGTGATCAATAGAATTACACAAAACAGAATCATTTTTAACATATCCAAGGAGATAGCAAATCATTTGCATGGGCACATCCCAAAAAACAACTGTACTCCTATCCATTCACCTGGGGGCACAGACAGACAGAAAAGTGCATGTCTACACTCCTGTAGTATCTACTGAGAGTAGAATTGGGGAATTCTGTGAAAACATGCACTGAAACGAGAAAAAGTCTTCACAGCTTTTCAGTTGAGAACTCGACAACAGAAGGTAGGACAGCAGCTACAATGAAGAATGAAAACAATTGATTTGTCTTGCAAAATGGGACAGGATGTTGTTTTGTTATTGAAATCTGCTGCTCCAACTTCCTGGTCATTAGAAAAATGATTCACTGTTCTAGGCATCTTTATACACACTTCCGGACCCACAACAAAGAAGCTAACCTACTAGGTAGCAATACCAGGACACTGGAAATGAAATTTCTCTGGAAAAAGGCTTCCACCTGTGCCAATTCTAGTATATACACATTCAAACAGTAAGAGTCTCAGTAAATTTAATGCAGCTGCAATTGACTCAAGTAAGAAAAAAATGACATGATGCCATCAGTGAGGGTTGTTGGCCTGGTAAGAGAAAGTAATTGGTCAAAGACTGAAAAGCACAGATGAGAGTATGAAGATTTGAATAGGCTAAATGCAGTAAGAATGGAGACATGAGGGCCAAACACTGGTTCACTTCCTAATCTCAAAGAGAGCAAAGGTACAAAAAGTACAGTCACAAGGGTCAGACTTCCTAGCAAACACTGTTCATTGTGATTATCAATGGAGTGAAAAATAATAACCACCATGGCTGAGTTTTCACTGAGAGTAAGGCCAGAAATACCAATGAAATGATTATTGTGCCAACCTCTACAGCTCATGAGAAGCGTTCATGCCACAGGAGAACAGAGAACAGAGGCAAGACTATTGATTCCAATAAGAGAATCCCATTCAGTGACTGACAGAAGTAGAAATACTATCAAAACTAAATGATTTTGGAGAAGAAACTGATTAAATCATGAATACTTAAAGAAGCAAGGCATATACATTTATATTTCACTCACCTTTAGAGGACCTTATATAGCACCTAGCATGACTTTGGATGATAGAAGCAAATGGAATAACTACAAAGAATCTTTACTAAACTCAACAGAGGTTTTCACTGAAAAGAAGTAATCAAAGTAAACTTTTAGGTTACATTGATTGAGATGAAGTTAGTGTATTTTAAAATCTGCTTTTTACAAGTTTAGAGAAAGAGAATGACTTTAGAAGCAGGGAGGGAGGAGGAATCTAACAGCAAACACTCATGATCTCAGACAGGCTGAGGACAAAATCCTCTTCCTGCCTCTACCACTGAGAATTAATCTTTTAAAAAAAAGCTGTTGCAGAAAGTGGAGTCTCCCTAAACATGGCAAAAATTGAAATGTGTACAAAAATCTGTGAGCTGTTCCATACAGATACAGTCCTACACTTGAGCACTTCTAGGGTAAAGTTCTTACTTGAGGTCTTTCAGTTGAGTGAAATACAAATTTCTAACTGTTGTTGATACTAATTTCTTAGACACTTATAACTAATTTATCCACTAGAGAGCATAGCAACATTTTCAAACGTGTTCTGCTTACGTCTGCAAGTGCTAAACGAAGCTTTGTGGCACTCAATGCCACTCTTCTACAGGAGAAATCTGCTAAACTAACTGTCATGCAAAACAGCAAGAAGAAATGTACCTAATGTAACATTTTAAGGAAAAAAGGTCAACAGCCCATGAACTTTTAATTGACAAATGTCAACAGTTTAAAGCCTGCTATGCAGCTCTCAGGTATTCTTGATGAAAAAATTTCTTTTGCATTATGTACCTTTGTGTGTGTCTATAGAATACAATATGACAATAAGAAAATCCACATTCTCTGTTCCTACAGGAGAAAATCACAGAAGCATTGCTTATCAGTATGCTGGGCAAGAGCTGTTTTTCTTCCTGTTCTGCAATATATTCTGGTGATGTCATGACATTTTTACTTCTCATTAAAGAAAACCACTTACAATTTATTATTTTGCATTGTAATGGGTGTCCTGTACAACTAATTTTTCATTTAAAAATAGAAATAAAATAATTATTTTGTTCTGCTTTATTTTTCAGTTGCTCAGAACAAAAAGAATATAAGGTATATAAAGTACTCTGGAATCTCCCCTTTAAAATACTTGTTTAAAACTGTTATATTCCCACAGACCTTCATCAACGGATAAAAGTGTCCACAGTATCCACCAATGTGAGTAGTGCATGTCAGTACTACAGGCAGACAAACTAACTCTACCTCAGAGCTTTGCTAAAGACGTTTTTCCTCCTTTTCCCCATAAATCATTCCAGTTAATCACTGCAGTACAAAGACTACTAGGTCATCCTGTCTTACCAGATCTTGGTGTATCTAGTCCACACTGTGCTATGCCTAATTCAGAAGGGGAGAGCTTCAGACACTGAATGAAAATGTCAGTGAAATATCTTTAAGTCTGAACTGAGCCATATGTAAGAGAAGTCTTGTTCTAACCAGTATCACTTGCCATTTTATGAACTGGAAAGGAAGTTTTATACACATTTTTCTTAGCATCATGACGAAAATAAATATTAGAAAGCTGACACCTACTACTGAATAAAAAGAGCATGTGCGAGGAAAATATTTCCTATCCATGGGAATTGTAAGCAGCACAGTCAGCTGTGAGGATGGCAAATCACTTGACAACCATTAACTGCAAACAAAGAACAATGAATAGCAAGGTGGGGAAAAATCTAAGTTCTACAGAAAGGGAGGCACAGACAGCACAACACAGCAGCTCCCCAAGTATAAAAGCTACCATTGATTTCCATGTCTCAAATTAACAGGACATAAAAAAAATCATCTCATACAGATATACTTAAGTGCCAAATACAATATAAGAACTCAGTGCCATTTCTTTGGGTTTTACATTTCAACAGTAAGTAGTAGAATTTAACACATCTGATTTTAAGCAGGTTTAGTGACAATACATAAGATTAGAATCATGCTCAAGTACTATACTGAATCAATGCCTTCAATGGAAGTTTTTTATGTATACAGTATGACGTATCAGAGTTAAGCTCTTCTGGTACAAGTGATCACACTGTGCTAATTCAGCCTTAAACTCAAATACACTAGAATCTAGTTTTCATGTTCTGAAATCTTCTCAGCTTAGGATCACCATCACTGCACTTCTCATTTTAGGTATTAGTATATACATAGACAGTTGGAAAAAAACCAAACAGTAGAGAAGTAGAAGCAAGAAATATTAATGATGAGGTATTACCAGTATAAACTACCATTATGAATAACTCATGGTACAAGTAGGTTAAGCAATTTACCAAATCCTCCTCTGCACTGAGAAATATCTCTTAATATTGACAGACTTGACTTCCTTTTTCTGCCTTTCAAACCACTCTAATGGAATCTCCTTAGCCAGAGAGGGAGGGTGTAGGGGCAGCATCTCAAGTGGCTTACTTAGTAACAGACTGCAAAATAAGCCTAGAAAAGAGCAGCAGCAGCCATATCCTACTTTGGGAGGAGGTTTGCAATGCAGGCAGAATCTGTCTGCTTCATGGAAAAAGCTAAGCCTTCGACTGGTTTCTGATGGCTAGGTAAAACAGTTCTTTGTAGCATAAAGTGTCCAGGTCTCAGGAGCAAAGCTTCTTTGAAGGGGGGAATAATTTACCAGTTGGAGATCAAGTGCTGACCCATGGATATTAGAGCTGCAGCTCCTTCACCTGTATGGATTTCACAAGTATTTGGGCTCTGCAAGAGTTTAACATCCTGCTGGGAAAGTAATAGGTTCTATATCCATGTGTGGATTGTTTTAATTCATCCGGGGAAGAAAAACCTCTGTAAGTGCAAAGGCTCACATGAAATATATTCTTTTAATAAAGCATTTTGAGACAAAAAGAATGATACTGACTTTCCATCTCAGTTTAAGATAGACTCACACTGGAAGAATTTGTTCTTATGGGAAGAAAGCTGAAGCTGATAGGCCTAAGTCTTCTGTGCATAGTGTATTGGGCACCTCTAAATATTTTTATATTTCTTTTAGGGCATGAAAAAGATACAGAAGATGTTGTAGAATAAGCTCCTTCCTCAAAAAAAAAAGCCATTAAAATGATAAAATACCTATTTAGTTAGCATTATTGTCTACTTCTGTATCTAATAAACATAGAATATCTAATCTATGGGTTTTTTTCTACTCAAAGTCTCACTGAGATTAAAATGGCCATGAATGGTAAGGCAGACAGCTCACTACAAGCTCAAGTTGAGTCTAGCAAGCAGACAGCACAACTGAGCAATTGTTAATGAATCAGATATTATTTCATTGGAAAAGAAAAAAACAAAGTTCTCTTAATTAAGCAAGGAAAAAGATACTTTTCAATTACCACGATGAGGTGGTATTTTGAGCTCATCAGTGTGGGCTCAAAAAACAGTAGTGGATAAAAAGATGAAGCAATCACTCTCTTAAACATCACCTCTCTATGGCTTGCCAGGTGGCTTTTGTTCATTTGAGGCTAGCAGTGCTAAATAAAAGAGGCTACATGCTCAGATCTCCTTAAAATAAAATACCTGAGACACTCAAACCAAAGCCTATGTATATGGTGAAGCTTGAGGTCACTACAGAACTTGATGTTGGTTGGACTCAGTGCTGCAGCTATGCACACACCACAGAGCTTCAGGGATGAAGAAACATGTTCAAATAAGCAGCACCAAAGTAAAAATTGGTATTTATTATTTAATAACTGTGTACTGTAAGGATCAGTAGTAGAGTGGAAGCCTAGTTCTGATGCAAAGTGTGATTAGTTGACAGATAAGTGTTTTACATCAGGTTCGTGGCTCTGTGCCACATGGCTGCTCTGCAAGGCAGAGCGAGCCTCGCTTGTCAAACACAATAAAGCAAATCAGGGAACCATCAATAGGATGTAAAATTACTCGAGTTCTCAAAGTCTGTGCTGAGAATCCCAAGAGCTATAATTTATCAAAAACTTTTGATTCTTGGAAAAACAAAGAAGCTATCTTCACATAATCACATTTTTTAATAAGAAAGCTCAGCTCATCAATACACAAAAACTTTGTGAGGAATTAATTTTAATGAGCCCCTTTGCAAACTCCAGATTATTCATCCTGGTTTTTGGAATGGAAACAGGAAGAATCTAGATTTTTTTTTTATCTTAAGCTTTCTCCAAATACCCTTTTTGTGTAAATTGAGAAAAGCATACATACACTATTATTTAGCAACATTAACAGAATTATTTTTACAGTGATGGCACTAAAATAAACTGAAAATATTCATAGCACTGGGACTTTTTTTCTCCTTCTGTCTAGGCACCCAATAAAGTGGTTCTTCATATATATTTCATGTAAAGCTTGACACAAGTTGTAGGCAATCCTAGATCTACCTGTATTTCAAGTGTTTATCATGAAGAACTTTTGAAGCACTGAACTATATCTACTTCGACATCATACAAGTAATTTTCAAAGCAACAAAACAAATTGTGTAAAAGCAATAGGATAAGCTAACCACCCACCCAAGCAGCTGTACAGCCCAAGCCATGTAGTCTATTTATTCTAATAGTAAACCAGTATTTTGCACAAGAGAATTGAGAATGATACACTCAAAAACTGTTACTTTGCTACTGCTGTTTAAATTATGGCCTAATGCAGTGTTTCAACTAGCAGTACAAAACCCTAACCTGGTAACAAATTGGTGCCTTCCTTCAAACTGTTAAAAGGGGAGGTGGGAATGGAAGGAGGGGGGANATTTTTTTTTTTATCTTAAGCTTTCTCCAAATACCCTTTTTGTGTAAATTGAGAAAAGCATACATACACTATTATTTAGCAACATTAACAGAATTATTTTTACAGTGATGGCACTAAAATAAACTGAAAATATTCATAGCACTGGGACTTTTTTTCTCCTTCTGTCTAGGCACCCAATAAAGTGGTTCTTCATATATATTTCATGTAAAGCTTGACACAAGTTGTAGGCAATCCTAGATCTACCTGTATTTCAAGTGTTTATCATGAAGAACTTTTGAAGCACTGAACTATATCTACTTCGACATCATACAAGTAATTTTCAAAGCAACAAAACAAATTGTGTAAAAGCAATAGGATAAGCTAACCACCCACCCAAGCAGCTGTACAGCCCAAGCCATGTAGTCTATTTATTCTAATAGTAAACCAGTATTTTGCACAAGAGAATTGAGAATGATACACTCAAAAACTGTTACTTTGCTACTGCTGTTTAAATTATGGCCTAATGCAGTGTTTCAACTAGCAGTACAAAACCCTAACCTGGTAACAAATTGGTGCCTTCCTTCAAACTGTTAAAAGGGGAGGTGGGAATGGAAGGAGGGGGGAAAAAAGAAAAAAAAAAGAGAGAGAAAACAAGACATATCTTGCAGATAAAAGCACCTAATCCCAGTTAAGCTTTGGTACAATAACTCTTCTCAAAGAGCAATGTAAAGGCAAGTCATTTCATAGCTGGGTCTTAGGAGGTGACTGAATATATGGATTCCATTAACTGAAGAGGTAGCTATGGGGTCCATTAATTTGCACTGATACTGGGATGTTTGGCAGAGGTGATGCTGGTATTCCTGAAGCAAACAGGCCATCTGCTGAACAGCACACTGGGGAGTATTAGTTTCCTAGGATTATTATGAGAAGCTAATAGAAATGCTGATAATGTTTATTGGGCTGGTTAGTGGTGTATGCAAAGTTACCTGAAGCGTGCTTAGGGACAGGAAAATATCACTAGTGATGTTTTGACTTGAAATCCCATCCTCAAATGCCACAAAAAGGACAGAGGACCTGTGGTATGTTGAGTTCATCACTTGAAGCTGTCATTGTCCTATATTAGGTGCTCTTGGCTGTGGTCCAGCATGGGGAGCAGAAAGGTGGCAAGGATGTTACACCCTTGCCTCCTCAGCAGTTGCCCCAGTGGCCCTGCAGAGGCAGACACAAAGCCACGGGCACGTGTGGCCCCACGGCTCAGTGAGCTGTGAGGGAACACAGCTGATTTGCAGGCCACTGAGACAGGGCTGACAAATGCACGAGAGCCATGTTGCATCTGTGCTCCTGGCAGCTAGGGAACTGCTCCCAAAGCTTTGAGAAGCTTTTTGCTTTTGGTAACCTCTCTCTTTGTCTTCTCTGATTTAAATAAATAAATAAATAAAAACATGTTAAAAACTTATACCTATGTCACTTCACTCTTAGACTCTTAGGACACAGCCTTTTTCTCTTACTTTTTACTTTTTTTTTTTTTAATGATTGCACTGTACTCTTCTTAAAAGTTTCACCAATTAATTTGTACTCCTAATGACTGTCAGACAAAAATTCTGGAAAGACACAATAAGAGAATCCTGGATTTTTGTCTTTGTTTGCCCAACAGTATAGCTCACGAGCGTGCCATGCTGAAGACCACTGAATTAAATGGGAAAGACAGATAAGTAGTTTATACTGCTCAAGTAATTGAACGTTGACAGACAATAAAAAAAATAATTGTGCATGTGTTTTGCAGCAATGAGAATCTATGTATCTTCTTCATGCTGCTTTGAAAGGGTGAAATGCTTACCTGGGTCCAACTAATGAGATACCAGCTCATCAGCTTTAGTAAAGGTTGGAAATCTGGTCCCTGGTCCATGAAAATACATCATTTTAAGGGCTTCATTTATTTTCTTTATTCAGTGTTATTAGGTTTTGGTGCTTTTCTGCAGCATATCAAGTCTCTACAAACCACAGTATCACAATGGCTAATCTATAATAACGTAACTATCTGGAGTTCATTCCATCTTTTGCATGAAGTCATGAAACTCAATTACTAAGTGAGAAAAAAATTGAAAAGCCAATCCAATGATGTAGAGCTGCTGTCAGGGTGTCAGTGGAGCTGCTGTGAGAGGCTGAAGCACTTCAGAGCTTTAGAACATTCAAAGCAGTCTGTTACCAGCCAACACACAGCAGCACACGACAGTGCCATTTACACAGACTTTATTAAGGTAAGAGGCCCCAAGTTTTACTTGTCTTTCCCCAACCCCTTATTTTTTATCTTAAATAATGTTGGTGATGTAATCCAAATGTGTCCACATGGGGGGCTTTTTCCCTGTCTCTCAAAATAAACACTCTTCTGTCCTGTTTTTTTTTAAATTTCAGTATACCAGAATTCATTACACAACCAAACAAAACAACAAAAAAATAACACATGCATATATAATAGAGAAATAAACTGCAGAAAGAAACAGGTTTCAGTATTTAATGGCATGAATAATGAATTAAAAATTATGTTTAAATTATGTTGAAGGTCACAGAAAAAGCCTCAAAGACAGATAGTTAAACAGACATTAAAAGGAAGATTTAAATAGGTGATCTTTTAGTATTCTAGCAAAAACAGTCTGTCTTTCACTCTGTATTTAAATTAAAATACCACTCAGTGACTGACCTTTTTAACATGGCCTGAGGGAGCAGGGTATGATCTTGTTAGAAAAGAAGTGATATTAAAAGAGCAATACTATTAAAAAGCTGAAGAAGATGGAACCCACATACTAAAATTTGTTTGCTTAGGAAGATTAACTTTTATGAAAAGGTTGTCCTTACTGTTACAAGCAGAGAAACTACTACTGTCACCTTTTTGTTAACTAGTTAACAAAAAGCACTGTGTTAATAAAGACTGTTCAGAGTCCCTCCAAACAAACAAAATAGGAAAGCCTAATCACAGGTTATCTGAGAAAAGATAGCAAAATCACCTTCCTCTCAGCATCTTACTTGGAGCTCAGCTGTAATAGAGATGGACCTCCCTAAGTGCCTTTTCCTTGAATGCTGGGCTTCGGCTTAACACCCTGACTTCTATCTATCTATCAAGAGAGGTCAAAGATCCTGCCAAAAACTCAAAGTGCAGGGCAAAACTGGAATTCTGAAAAGTTCACAGAAATGTAGCTGTAAGGCAGTGGTTAGAGTGCTGTAAACACCTCAGGCATTGTTATGAAAGAACAGAGATGTGGCTCCAAAAACCTTCACCTGACTTTGGATCTCTGGTATGAGAACACTCCATCACTCTCCAAAAATCCTACTTCCCTTAATTTAAATGGAGTGTATCTCTAGAGACAGAAAGAGACAAGGAAATGACTAGTAGCTAAAAGCTCCCAACTATTAAACAACTGAACCTAATCACTGATGCACTCTTCTCAAGAGCTTTCAACAGAGTGTGTGTGCTTACACCTATAGAAAGCAGAGAGCTATGTGCAGGGTGTGCTACATACACTTCCCTTGAGCTCAGCTGGTCCCACACTCACCATCCCTGCTCATTACCAACAGGGCAGATGCCATGGATTGCCACATCACTTCCAAGTTACACACTTCACTGCTTGAAAATTAGGAAATAAGGTCTTTTGTCACTAAACTTCCATGAGGATTTTAAACAGTTAAAGCATCACTATTTCAATTTACTGGAAATTCATATAACTTAGATGCCTGGCAACATCTAGGGGAAGTTGTGTTCTTCACTTTACTGAACTTGTCTGATATATCAATTATTATGTTACTAATCAAACACCAAAAGCTAGGAGAATAAACTGCATTCAGTGAAGGAACCAAAAGCTCATGTTATGAGTTGTTTTTTTTTTTCAGTATTTTTATATAAGAGTTTTAAAAAAGAGCTTCCCAAGTTTAACAAAAGGTTTTATCAAATCCATGGTGAGGTGGGGCTTTCCTTATTTTGAGCTCAAAGTGCATATTGCTAGACTGCCTGAAAAGACTAAATATTCTAGCAGTCTTCATTTTCATTTGTAAGTAAACTCAACTTTCTGAATTTTGATTTAAAGTACTGCTCTCATGCCTTTGTGATAAAGCATGGAAAAGCCTTCACACTTAGGAGAACATCAATTGTGTCACTAGCACTTTCCTCTGAGTATGTTGGAGATGCTTTTATAGATCTTAAAAATGAAATGTTGCACTAATTCATTCCAAAGGAGGAGGTACAGGGGTGGGAAGGAAGGATCAGGGGTGAGTACAAGCCAGTATAATTTGCAGGTATCTAAGAGGACATTATAACAATGACATGAATAAGGATAACAAAATGTTAACCAGAAAGCACTGTCAGTAATGATACATTTAGATAAATGGCAAACGTACTTGCATGAACTCTATCATTACTACTTCAATCACAGTCATACTTAAACTTTGGGGAGCTAATTTCATTTATAAATTCTGCTGCTGCACATCAATTATTAGTAGCATTACTAAAGGTTAGGCATAGAACTGCCATGCTAGGGTGACTGATTGTCTGGCATTAGCTCTAACAAGAGAAGAGTTGCAAACCACTTTAAATGTCAAAAAACTGCAACAATAATGGGCATAAGCACCAGTTTTGTCCCTCTAATTTCTCTGACTTCCTGCTAATTCATTGTTATGTCTTGCCATTGCTCCCTCTAACTTCTAAATAGCAATGCCAAAGAGTATCTCCTTCCTTAGAGAGATTTTCCAGAGTCTGTATTCTGAGAATTATCTGATTCAAAACCAGAGTTAATTCCCTGGGTATAATGTTCACAGTTAGCCTGTTATTTCAAGATCAGCAACAAATTTTGCTTCAAAGGAATGAAAATCAATCCTTTAAACATAGTGCTTCAATTTAAGGAAAAGACAAAAAGCCAGCATCAGTCCTTCCTATAGAGATTTCACAGTGCAACTCCAGGAAAGAGTAAAGAAGGTTAGAAAGACTTATCTAGAGGTGCTATAAGCATGGCTGGTGTTAGCATTCAATCACAGACTGCCCTGACCAAGTAGCAGCAAGAGATCCAGCAAGTGCCTTGTGGATATGCAGACTGAATGCTAACTGCCTGTGACATTGACTTGTTTCAAGCCTCTTGTACTGCTGTCACTATCAGTGTTATATTTGTATAGTAGAATAACATGAAATATTGATTCTAGAGTGCTTATCAACTGGACCTGTTCAAAATACTCTTCCTACCAAGTATAGCACTATTTCTCATGCAGAACCAGCGCCGTATATTTGTGCAGAGACATGCTTGTTCTCTCACAGTGGTTTTACTTCTTCCTTGAGACACGAGCAGTAACTTCTCAAAATCTAGGAGCAGTGAAAAAAGATGCAAACAACATTTTCTGAAACTGTATGAATTACACTTTTTATTAATGTGAAAGATACTGACTATGCCAGAATGACTTTAAAAGACAATGTCTCTTCTATTCTGGCTTCAATCACTAGTCTGAAATCTATACTAGGGATAGACAATGATCAACAACTGCCAATTGTAACTTAAAAATTACCAAATACTCTTGGCCCTTTTTTTTGTATAAAGTATTTTGGCCATTTACTGAGTGACAACATGGTAGGAATAAAAGCTGAGCTAAAATACATGGTTAACCTTTGCACCCTGCTCTGGAAGTAAGATGTGTGGTGTGAGAGCTCTAGGAGTGCATGTGTCTGTGAAACACATGTACCAGGAACTGTAAACCATCTCTGGAACAGCATATTAGTGACAAGTTATCACACATCTATCCACAACCACTCATAAATGTCAGAATGAAAGTGTCTATCGATTCAAATCAAAATAATACACATAACTTGTGGAATATCACTGTGAATTTCTACTATAATCTGCTGATTATACTGTGTGATATCACCACAACAACTACAGCTAAAATAAACAATTAAACACCAGTGGAACATATTCCATGACACTACACAGACACACCTATTCACCCTCTGGTTTTACTTCCAGTTTTAATGACAGACAGCACTTTTATTCATTATTTATCCAATTTAACACTGACCTAATCACTCAAGTCACTGCTATCACAGGATTAGTATTTATGCAGATGTTGGCATACCCAGGAGTGTGGATTACCTTTCAGTTAGCTCTAGACCTCCTAAGTCCAAAGGAGAAGAAATTACAGGTATGGCACTTATTCAAATTCAAAACGGAATTTGTTTACAGTTCTCTCATCATGTCAAATATCATTATACTGATGTACTTACAAAATCTAGAAATCCAATAATTAAGTTGCAAATTTACCTTCCAAAAGATTAGAGATGCCCCGTCCATTCAAGGTTTTAAAATGTATGACGTTCAACTCCTCCATTTATCACTGGCTTAGAGCTGACCAGGGTACACTTATGATTTAAGGAAGTTTCCTACATCTTTCTGTCCCAAGCAAATCAGGAGGTATTGAAAGGAACAGCATGCAACAACAGGAAAAAAAAAAAATCTCAGTACTCTGATGAGTTCATATGTGTGGAAGATCAATATCAAACATGAAGCCCCATAAAATTAGTATGCTTGTGAACAGCTTTTTAAAATACAAAATCCAAACCAAATCATTCAACACAAAAAAAGAAGGGTATCACTTTCATCACAAAAATTACTTTACTACAATGCAGATGTGTTACTAGGAGCTCTTCAGAATATCTTTGTACACTGGAGAGTTCAGAGAAAGCATGACTGTTCCTTTTACTGTGATTTCACACATGGATGCTCTTTATATACTTGTGGACACAAAAATGCAAGTTTCTAAACCAAAATCATACAAATTCTCCACAACTCTTAGTTATCATGAACACTAAAACCAACAGACTAAGGCAAGCAGAATTTGTGTCCTGCAGTTTTTCTCATTATATTTATTTCAATTTTGTTTATGCTAAACCCTGTAACCCTGAGAAGTCACCCAGGAAGGAAAAACTTTATTTCAGACCAGCCAATTGAATGTAATAACAATGCATTTCTTCAACATTTTGGATTGTGATGTCTCAGGAGTAGATTCAACTACCTTGCTACAAGCAGTCACACATACCCAAACTAGAGAAAGGCTTGTACTTGAAAAACCTGCAAAAGACCTTCAAGATTCAGCTGGCAGATTCTACCATACAAGTTCATCATGAGCAGAAAAACAGACCAAAAAACCCCAGCATTCTGCAAATCTTGAATAGTAATGAGAAAGAAAGTTTCAACAGTAAGCATACTATTTTAAAGTAGTATCACATATGAAGCAGTACTGTAGTTCTCATTAGCTGTGATACTACATTCATCACCTGTATTCAAAATCTCTAGCTTATAGAGTCTTTCCACCAAAGGAAAGACAAAGCTCCCACCAAAACAAACTCTCTGGAACACCAAAAATGACAACAGGAAGGCCCATGAGCAGGGAAAAGGTGAAGTGCAGTACTAGCAACTCAACACAACAGCAAGCATGTAAAACTGAATTTCTTCCAAACACTTGAAAGCAGAGAGCTCTGCCCACTCCTTGCAGCCCTCAAGTGACAAGTCTGTCCAAGAACACAAAGTTAGGGACAGAAATGTTTTGTTCTCACTTTCAATCAAAGTCTCTTGACTCTTCAGTTATTAGAAAATATTCATCTGCTCTCATCCTTAGACAACTCTACAAATGCAATCATGGACAGTGAGCTGTCATGGCTAGGCCATTTCTAGCTGTACTAAATGCTGTATTTCTCCAGAGCAACAGGACATTGATTATCTGTAAGGCACCACAGACAGATGGACAGTATAAATAGCAAGCATTTGTGTGATAACTTAACGTTTAGACTTTAATTCACCTTTGGGTGTTTCTTTTTCTAGCATCAGTTTTATAAAAGCAACATTTCAGATGAGTTATGGCACTGATTCCAGATTTATAGGTGCAATAGTACTAACACTAAAGTGGAAGTAGATGTTTTATTTCTTAAATTTTTCTCTTTAAAAATTGATTTTTCCTTCAGACCTCTTGGTATTTAGGATGTCTCCTTCCCTAGTAAGCAAAACTTTACTTCTACCAATTGGCCTTCTACGAAGTCCAGTTCATAGCAGCAAAAGTGTAAGAATAATAGCAATAATTCAGCTTTGTCAGCAGGGCATAAATCCAGCAATGCTTTGTGAAGGCTTTAAAGGAGAAATACACACACCTATTTCTGTAATGTCTATCCTGCCTCCTCATTTTCAGTTAAGGATACTGACATTGCACAAGCCTTTTCCATGCAGGAATTGATGTGACTAACATCTTAATGTGCATATACTGCCTTAATCTAAATAAATGTCAACCAATCATTTTTCAGTCACATAGTGTGACAACTATGTGACACTGTGGAGTTCACAAACTTTTCAACCCTGACAACTGTTAGGCTTAACTTGCAACACTATGCAGACATTAAGAACAGCCTGGCTCTGACCCATCCTTCTGGCTAGCATGGTAACTACTGTAAGTCACTTAATCTGTCAATTGTTTCAAACAGTGAGTGGGTCTGTTTACTTCTGCATGCCTTCAGACAATTCGACATGAACAGTTTCTTGGCACAGGATCAAGCACTGCCAATCTGCATCCAAACCTTAACATTTAGTATTTGTTATTTCCTTTACATAGCAGGTGACAGATGTTTTACCATTAACAATCTATTTGCCTATACTTTCAATCTCTGAAATAAAATAATGACAAGTCATTAAAAAAAAAAAGGCATGAAATCAAATATATACTAAATATCTTCAAACAGGTCTAAACCCACTGTATTACAGCTTGAAGCTGTTAGGTGCAAGTTCCCTTTTCACATTGGCAATTTAAACAGCATTTCATTTTTGCCTCTGCTTCCTCTGCAGCCTAAGATCAGCACAAATAGCTTCCCTCACTGTTTGGTAATAACATACTTCCCCTTTCCCCAAGATCAGCACAGGTATCTAGGTCACCATAAGGGGATAAACTGCTAATAAAATACTTCTGTGTTCCCCTTCAGATTTCTCTTTTTCTACATTTCATCTGGACTACAGCCCTGGTTTGGCTTTAGCCACTGTGAACTCATTTCCCCCATTTCCATCCCCTCTACAGATACATCATGACCAAAATGGTTAATAATCATTTACTAAAAGATAAACTGAGAATTTAGGTAATCTACAAGGCAAAACATGACAAGACAGGCCCAGAAGGTGTCCTCATTTACTTGAGCAACATGTGATGTGAAAACCTTGCTGGACATGAGGAGATGCAGGGTATGCTCCTGGTGCTCCATGTACCTGTAGTGCCAGGACTGTGGTCTGAACTGGTAGACCAGTATTCACATGCTTTGGTACTCTGAGAATATGCAAAATCTCAACATCTGGACAGATGAAGGCAGCATCTGGAAACATAACATTGATGAAAACATAAAAAAGGGCTTCCACAAATAAGGAGGAACTTCCTCAGGGCTGGCTGGCAACCCATCATAGCTTTCTATAGCAAATCTGGTCTCTGTATATGTGACATTGAACATATACCTTTACAAGGTCTAGAATTGATTTGCAGTGTTACGTTTACTAGAAAAAAAAAAGCATGATTATACCATGAAACTTCCTTAGTGCTTAGGGGAAAAAAGGCTGACTAGAATTTGGTCTGAAAACCACCAATGTGGTATTTCTGAATACATAAATGTTTGTTTTTCAATATACAAACATTTACACCCGAGTGTCAGGCATGTTAGAGAAGCACTTCAAAAATAAAGCACCTCACCTATCTACCTCAGGACATTTGCTGACTTGCACATAAATAAAGCAGAAATGGAATATGCAGTCCATTTTAGGAGAAAGATTCGTTTGCTTCTCTATAGTTATACACTGAGAAAGAGGGGAAAAGATAGCAAAATCATCTCCCCAAAGGTATGACAATGATGGGACTCAAACCTAATTTTCTGAAATAAGATAATGCCCATGATTTTCAAAACCTTAGAAAAGTGTTTCACAAAAAGCTATTTCAGCATAAAAAGTTGGTTAACCTTGAACAGTTAGATTAATGATCCAGCACACTTCAACCTTAGCATCAGTGAACAAACAAATCTTACCAGAGCAAAGCAAAACCAATCAGGAGAGATGAACTGCAATGAAACAGTCCCCACGATTATTTCACTGAGCAGGTAAAACAGCAATGAACTTACTGAATAGTGTGGAAGAAATAATTTCTCCAGAGTCTCAATGCAGTCAAATAGCTTTTGGTTCAAATGCTAAGATTTTTCCTCCTCTACAAATTACTTGTTCTTTGACAAACAGCTAAGAATCTATTTGATACACTTGATGTGTTACTGCTATTTTTTAAACGGCTTCAATACTGCTCAAGTCTTCTATAACACTTTGTAATCCATCCAAATTCAAGAAATAGATAGAGATGATGAAAATGAAAATGTAGCACAGTGCCCTTCGGATCCTCTATCATTTGGAATCTAAAGTATGTAATTAATGACAAGGGCATCTAGGGAACATGAAATGCAGAATGTGCAGAACCTAAGGCGTGTTCTGTTCTTTAACTGCTAGTACAATAATATCTCTGCCATTTCATATTTATCCTTGCCACGATAATATCAAAATTCTTTTAAACAAAAAGCAAAATGAAAGCAGCCACCTACACTCACTTAATACTAGAATTAAGCAAATATAAGCCTGCTACTAGAATGAGGCACAGAGTTTGCTCACTGTATGTATAAAATCTTTCTTTAAAATGGATGTATGCTTAGATATTCTAACCTCTTGATCCCTCAAAAGTCAAGGGTGGGATTAATACTCCTTTCAGGCCTGGCACCACGTTCTGCTATGTCCCCTATGACTGCCCAGCCAATACAAACTGGAAAACAACTTCTTACCACTCACATGGGAAAAGAATGCTTCCTAAAGCAGTAGCTGTGGTTGCAGTGCCACCACTCAGCTGTACCAAACCATGAGCCAAAGGTCCTAGTGGTCTGATGCTGTTGTGACTAATCTGTTCATCACTAACCATTGCCACATCAATCATATCAAGACGGACAGGAAAACAATTCTGGCCAATGTGACCTCATCTGCTGCAGCTGGAGCTCAGTCACTACAAGCAGCTGTAGCCCTGCTCAACAGCTGTGGTCCTGGCAGACACACCGTGGCTGCTGGCCACCGTAACCCCACATAGTGGTGCTAATGAGGGCCAGAAGTGTCTGCAAGTGACTGGGAGACCAAATACACATGACATACTCAGCAGCAACTAAAGAGTAATCTGCAGTTGATTCAATATCGCACTGGCAAAACATCCTGCTACTCAGTCAAGCCTCTTGTATTAAGCCTGCTTGTGAAGAAGAGAAAAATGTTAGGCTGGAAAAAAGCCTACCTTTCCTGAAGAGAGAGTTTCCACCTTGTCAGGGCTGCCACCCTGGTAACTCAGAGGACAGAAAGGAACAAAGGTCCTTTGGAAGGATGTGGCACACAAGCAAATACTCCAAGCACAGTTTAGAAGTACCTTAGCACCACACATATTCAAATAAGTTGGAGCAGTCAGGAAACAATCATGCTCCTCAGATGATATTAAAGAGAATGCTTCCCCACACTGTGCAACTAGGTAAGCAATGCATCATTTTGGTATTTGGGGCCTACCACTCCATTACTGCTTCTATATAAAATGACATTTCTGATAAAAATTTTAGTGTTAAACATTTTTATGATGACAGACCAAAAGTCAAAATTTGCATTTAAATAGATGTATTAAAAACTCAGCAGAACAGGTAGAAGAGGGAAATGCTGTTTTAAGGAACATTTAAATAGGGAGTGTGAGCACAGAAGGGATTTTTCTTCTCAAATGATTTGAACAATTTCATTTTTATTACTATTCTTGGGAACCATAGTATCCAGCACCCCTGGACTTTTTTCAGACTAAGCTGTAGAAACTACTTCTCTTTTCATCTTTCCAATGGGAATAGCTTCATTTGATATTAGAAAAAAGAAAAAAACAGAAAGGTATTTTGTTCTCCACAGTCCAAGCCTACAGCTTTCACTAGCTTGCAGCTGGTGAAACAACTTGCTCTCAAGTCATTGACTCATTTTTGTTTGCCTCAGTCACCAGAGGCCATTATATTTCTCCCCAGACAGCACAGTCATTTTTGAGAGAGAATAATTTTCAATGTATAACCTAAAAATTCACAAGTAATTCTCCCATAGAAGTGCTTGTCATCAACTACCTCCTCGGACTCAACAATATTTTATTTTGCCCCTTTTTAATATACAAAGCATTTCTAACATTAAAGATATTCTTTGCCTGACCTCTATAATCTATCTTTCTGTCTTCTCACTACATACCTTTTATTTTATATATATATTGTCCAGATTTCACTTTAAACCTTGTCTTAAAATCTGATTCTGTACTTTCAAAAGGCACCTGAGTCTTGTCAACACATTATGCTGGGTCAGGCCCATATGGAATGCTGGTGCCCTTCACAGTCCAGCTGGGATCAGCAATGCATGTTCTCCATCTATAAACCATAGAAATCAATGATGTTCTTCTTGCCTTTTTTCTGTGGGTTTTTTTTGTGACAAGCATTATATTCACCATGACAATACAGTGTGAACTGCACTACTGTTAAATTGCAGGGGTTACAGTTAACTGTAGTCAGTTTTGGATCTGCTGTAAGTTAATGCCTTCATAAACACCATTGTTTCATTTCACAAAGAGAACCACCAGGTGTAAATGGACTCACTTTCAGTTCTCTAGCAAGGCTCTGGAACAACACAAAATTTAGGACTTGAAAGTCACAAATCTTTTTTGCTGCTAAATCATTAATCAAATATTTAAACTCTCTTGTCAGCTCAAAGATCTATAAAACTGCAAGAGAATCAAATCAACTCTTGGAAACAGGAGGGTAAGCATAGCACACCACCACTACAAATAAGTGAACATTTTATGTGTATTTTTACTGTCTTCTCCAGAGGTTCTTTCCTACAGAGTAATCTCTTTAACACAGGAAAGATATGGGATTATTATGTGGTATAAACAGAGATTAATCACAGCTGGATTTCCTGAGAAATTCATAGCCAAATTTTCATCTACCCAGGCCATCCCTACATCTTTTCAATACCTGTTTCTCAGAGCATTCAGAAGTCAGTCAGAAATAAAAAGAACACCACACAAGCAAATATACTTTTACATGTTAACTCATTCTGGAATTTCCAGACAATTGTTACTTGCACCATAATTTTCCAGTTATCTGTCCACAGCACAGAGATGTTTACCAGCCGGTTCCCAGTAGTTTTAAGCAGAAGGAGTGTACAAGATATCAGGAACATCAGTACTACTCATGAAATTGTGGCAGTGTTCATTTACAGCAGTAGCTTTTAGAAAATCTACAGGAAACCTAAAGGTGAACAGTGAAATTCTCTATAACAGCATTTCTTCCAGAAATGTCAGAACCAGGATAACTCTGATTTTCATTAAGCTTATTTTAGGTTTTATATACCTTTATAAAACATTTATCTACTTTTTTACATGCACATATAACAGGGTTATTTTATAGAATCCTGCAAAATACTTAAATTCTATATTTACAATCTAATACTCAAGGCTAGCTTCAGGTATAGCCAGACTAGGTAATTCTTTGGAAGGTAACAGACTGCCCTCAGACACTCCTGGACCTGCTGCCTGCTCTCCTTTTGCTTAAAGTCAAGTCAGCAGTCAGCAGCAATGGGATGTGAGCGGAGGATGTAAACCCACAGGTTAGGTCAAATCCCAGTCTGTATCACAGAGTCTCCAGGGCAGATGTACAAGACACCACAGCACAGCAGAATTAGCCCCAAGCAGCAAGAGACAGAACAATTGATGAGGCTACACAAACAGCCCATATCCTGCACTCCTACCCTGTGTGATGTTTTCCGTTCACTCAGTGTTTCCTATACTGCTGACAAGCACTGAGGCAGCTCAGAAAATGCAACAGCAATGACCTCTTGCTGTGCTGAGTACTGTAGAATAATTTCATGATATATCCCAAACTGTGTCTTTCCTCAGTTTTACATCTGCTGTCATCCAATTTAAGTGAGCAACATTTTGTTAGCATTCTATGGCAGAATAAGAATACTTCCTAAATTGATTTCATAACATATTAAATCTTCAGAACTGCTTCCTATCCTGTTTTGTTCCATTTTTTCCAGTGGTTTGCCTGCTTTTTTGTCAGTTGTTGCACACACAACAGTGTTTTTATCAAATTGTCCTTTATAAATCTCATTTTTCCACAAAGATATTTAGATAACTTATTTCTCTCAATTTCAATGGGACTGAGCACTTCACTAAAACCATGTGTACCAACTGTAATTTTATTATATAGAAATTAAAACTTAGGATTTTTTTTTTTTTACCCTTACAGGATACAGTTAATTTAGGAGTCATTTAGACCTTAGGAGTTTCTAAAGGACATTAACTTACAAGTAAGGTCCCAGAAAATTTCATCTCCCTCCAATGAGCCTTACAAAGTTTTTTTTCTGAAGTTTCCATTTTCTTGAACTGCTAAAATGCACTTTTCTACTTCATTTTAATACCATTTCCAAAAGCAATTGATTCTGTGTGTGGATATATCCTCGCTTGAAAATGGTCTGTCTATTGATCTGCCATTCAATTGCTTGTCATCCTTTGCTTATTCTCTTGTCTATTCTACATAGTTTGTAGTAACATAAGGGGTTTGAACTCTGCCAATACTTACACTTTAGCATAAGGCACTGGAAAAAGACTCTCTCTTAACCTGTACCTTATGTAAGTGTTTGTGTACAGAATAACAAACTGCAGGTCTGGTATTGCCCATAGTGAGATGCCACTGTGCCATCTGCAGAGCTTACTGTCTATAGCATACGATGGTCAGAAGAACAGGGCAAGCTGCACAGTAGCTGCCAACTTATGCTGCTGGATATCCCCAGCCAGCACACTGAGGTGTGCATCCGCTGCAGTTTTGGCTCGAATACCACAACATGGCCCTGAAAAATGTATAGTGGTACTAGGCTGTGCAAATAATTATAATAGCTATGACAGTTCACTCAGGTAAATACACACCCATAGTCTTGGAGCCCTCCTCATCTTTAAGTCAGGAGTGCTCTCACAGAAAAACCTTTTCCCTCTTACCATACAGACACCCCTGTAAAAGGGGGGGGTGTTAAAAACAAGGCTCCTTTCCCAAATATTCTTTTTTTTTGAAAGAAAACCAAATTTTACATAAAATTTTCATCTTTGTTGTTCTCTCTTTTCTAAAGCATTTTTTTTCTGGCAGGGCATTTGAAGGAAGCATAACCTGAACTTGTCTCCACAGGCCATATGAGGGAAATTTCCCCCTTGCTGAAGGTCTTCCTCAGGTGGCACACAAACCTCTCCCTGAATCCCTTGTGCTCCTCTACTCCCACTAGCTCTTCTGTCTTGCCTGTTATGGACACACTAAATGACAGCAAACAGGGAAGTGGAGAGCAGAGTGGTGGTGGTGAACTCCCCAAGCAGTGGAACAGAGGGAGCAAAGCCTCAACCATGTTTTGTGTCTATGCTTCCTACTGGAAGGTCCCTTGGGCTGACGTGCCCAGGAGCTGCTGGTGGGAGGGTCTGTGTGAGGGGAGCTGGGGGCTGGCTCTAGCTGGTTCCAGTGCAAAGCACAGCCGAGCCCCTCAGCCAGCCTGGTGCTGTCACTCATATCTGCTGCATATCTACCAAAGAGTACACACACACAGAGCCAGGGAGCAGGAAAATGTATGTAGAACCAAGAGGGCTAAGATCGGATTGAAGAAATGTTAGGAATATACCCACTTCAGTCACTCATTAGTTCAGGATGTTCATCCATGCATCCCTCTGAACACAACAGCAAAAGGTATTCAACTAATAACATGAGTCAAGGCCTCTCAAGAATGGGTCAAGATTCTGAAGCGAATTGTTTCACAAGAACTGTCATATAATAGCAATTCTTTACCATGGAGAAATCTGTAGACTGATCTGGCCTACAAAAATCCCATGCTGGGTGCCTTCAATACATCACCAGTTTCACCCCGGTATTGCTGTCCCTCAATACGAAGAAATGCTTACTTCTCTTCCTCTCCTTGGTTCTCCTAATACTCTCTTCCCTGTGAGAGCAGGGCATTAGTATTCACTAAATGAGCCTCTGAAAAGGTTTAATCTCCTAGCAATTACCGATAGGAGAGTTCTGTTATATCTGCAGTATGATAAATATCGACGAGGTCTCCCAGCCCTTTTGATCAAGTTTTAATCAAGGTGTGCACAATCTCTGCCATGATGGCCCAGTTGCCAAAGCCTGCAGAACTGGCAACAGCCCTGGAGGGAGGGAAAGATAGTACACACTTTGGAACTGATGATGTGGAGTCAGAGCCATAAGCAGACAACCTTACAACTGCTAGTCTGTGGTCAAATTGACAGTGTATTAGTACAGGTTACAGCTTAAACCCACACTGGCAGCTGCCTTCAAATAGCAAGGTCTGGTTCTGAAATGAATGCCCTACTCAGGTACTAAAAGAACTGAAGCACAGAGATCCTACATACTTAATTTGGGTATGGAAAAGATTGTACTATGTTTCTGCATCTAAAGTTGTGTTATATCTGGGAATGCTACTGGTTAAAGCAGAAGCAATACATTCCAGTTACCATACCTTATGGGAACATGAGGCTGAAGACCACCACTGGAAGCCAAGGACAGAATACTCAGGGAATACTCTACAGAAATACACTGCTGCCTCTCCCCTGCAAGAAAATCTGATGCAAAGTGGTTCACATCTCACAACACACTGCAGTATTCACAGCCATTTTTAATTAAACATTTCATAATGGGGTTTGTTTCAGCAAGTGATTTAAATTTGGGGGTGTCTAACGCAAAATTTGCTCTGTCTCAAACTTTTATCACCACATAAAATTATAATAAAAAGACACAGGTCTTCTTTGCAGCTGGTGTAAATGGTATGACACTATGTGAGAAATCCTTTTCAACACAAACTAATTTTCCAGTGCTTGAAGAGGACAACTATGCTATTACATGCATATTCTGAAATAAGAGCAGGCAGCAGATTCTAAGAGGTTTCTGAGCATACTACCTCCAACCAAGACCTACGTAAACAAATGTTTTCTGTGCTGGGCACAAGGGCTCTTCCCTGCTGTGTGACCTAACGACTCAGGACACAAATTTCTCCAGCAAGAAAGCACAAGACCTAGACTGTGAGAGATCCCTCTGCTCTGTATTGGAATTCAGTAGTTCTGGTGACCAGAAGTAACATTCAGCATGACAAATAATTTAATGAACTACTAATTCAGAGTTGACCTTCAATGGAAGTACTGTTTAATTACCCAGTTCTTCTCAAGTCAGGCATAAGGATGCTGAACCATTTCTGAACAGGTGCAGGAGGCACACGTTAATTTCAATAGCAAAGGTCATTCCAAACGTATTTCTGCACTTGTTCCTGGCATCCCTTCTGTCAGAGGATTACTTCTGGATGCCTAGGAAGACAAAGAGGAGCGAAAAATCCTTCGTGTTCTTTCAGCTTCAGCTTAGCTAAGTCCTGTCTCCTATCTCCTATTTCCTTTATACTATTTTCAAAAATAAGTCTAAATCCAATACTGAGAGGGAAATACATCATCTTACAAATTAAAGTGATAAGATTAGATTAGAGCCTACATAACTGAAATGTACTTGTAGCATATCTTCTCATACTAATGCAGACTACTCTCTTGGGGGGGAAAGAAAACCAACATCAGAATTAAGGGACATTTTAGTATAAGCCTGAAAAAAACCCACCAAACCATAACAAACAAATACCACTCATTGAGCAGAGAAAACAACTAAATTAACCCATGCGTGACAATCAGAACTGTAAAAGTTCTTACTTTGAAGGCAAAGACCAATTTCTACTTTAACCTATGAGCATGAGATGTGAACCAATAACTTTGAAGAGAAATAAAGATTTCTTGGCCTGTCTAGATTTATCTTATCAGACTGAAGAAGTTGGCTTCATGTTTGAAACTGCTGGGCTTTTTTTTTTCAATCTTATTGCCTGAGGAAGTGTGAAAACAGCCTCAAGAAAAAGTCAGCTCTAACAATACTGAGCTTATTCTCTCTCTCTCTCTTTGTTTCATCCTTCAGGCTTTGATTCTTTTACAGAAGAAATATTAAAAGTAGCCAACCCCAGTGAGAACATGAAGAATGTATCAGAAACAGCTCCAAAAGTACATTTCTTCTTTCAAATGATGCTTCACTTGTTTCTTTGGTGGTAGGAGGAGGACATTGGGAGGTAGGTGTTACATTTTCAAGTTTAATAAAAATGCTGCAACTGTACAGTTTATTTTATGGCTGAGAAATGCTGTAGGAGTTTTATCCACAAAGAGAGATGTAGGTAGTTGCAGTGGATTAGCTTATTACTGCGTGATAGGGTTGTGTTTTATGGCTTGTTTTTGGTGGTTTGTTTTGTTTTAAGAAAAAAAAAAGGAAAGAAAAAAGAAAAAATCCCCACCATCTACCACAGCAATTAGGTAGGAAATGCCAATACACAATTTGGAGCATCCCCAAAGAACAAACTGAGCACTTACAGCCACTGCTGGGAGCTACATTAATGAAAGTAACAAGGGTTTTTTCCCCCCTCCTTTTCTTTCCCTAAAATAATACACACCTACTTTTATTACCTGTAATCCACGTTCAGAGAGAAGCTCTTCCCCAGGGAATGTTACAACAGTTTGCTAGCCCCTCAGCTTTACACACTGAAGTCTGGTAGCACAACATCCCATCCTCACTGACAAAGAATTACTTGAGTAAGAGTGATGTGCTACTTTTTTGTTGTTATTTGCAGAGGAAGGAAAAAAAACAACCACAAAACAACCACACACAGAAAAAGTAGACTTAAGATTTCTCTTAGAATATATAAGCTAGATAAGTCACATTAAATGTGTTAAAAATCACTTTGCAGTATTTAACTGGCTGCCTCCCAGCCACACTGAGTAAACACAAACAGGATGCCAGGCAGGAGGTAAACTTCATGCCTTGTCATCACAGAAAGGCTTCTGGCATCTATAAAAAAAATGATGCCAGATAAAGGACTATTCTCACAAAGTCTCTTAAAGAAAGCCTTCCTTGTCAGTGGTCTGTGCATGCAATTCTTTCTGGCCCTCTGCTTTTGAAACCTTTGCTAAACATGGACTGCCTGCTCTAAAGATCCTGTTGAGTTTAAAATAATCTTAAATTGGTATCAGCTTTGACCATCAATTTCTGAGTCCCTGAGTGGCTGGGTAAAATCATGATCTCAAGGTCATCTTTCTTGGTCACAGCCTTTTTTATACAGAAAAGGCTCTAGGAATGTGGGAAGAGGATTTACCAGTTCTTTGCTGACTTTCCTAACAGTATGCTGAGATTAAAACACTGTCTTGGCTAGAGATAGAGTTACCAGTCAAGCAGGGCTGCCCTTTCCTGTGCTTTCCTCAGCACTGGTTTGTATTCCTGGATCTTGGTGCCAGTGGTCCCACCACTGCACAGTCAGCCCTATTAGGGCAAGTTGATGCAAACAAAATCTAACTTGACACAAAAGGATTCATTTTTCAGTCAGGTAAGCTGTCTGACCCAGCCAACAGTGAAAAGGATAGTATTTTCATATGTACTCCAGGATTTTGTTACTAAGAGTGTTTTTTTACTGGGAAATTCTGGATTCCTCTTTAGATGTGTGGGTTCCACAGTGGAGAATGTTTTTGTTGAAGCTGGGATATTACTGTTCTGAACCAACTAAGGACCCAGTGCTTTCAAAAATACCTTTTTTTTTTTTTTTTTGGTGTGTGTGGAGACATTCAACTACTAGCAAGAACAGCATTTTGAATAAAGTCATCACCAGGGTATGGAAACTAATATACACACTCTGTTCTACTATACCAAATTTGGAAAAAATGTATTTCAATAATGCAGATTATTATAAAACATGTTTGTACTGAAACAAAACATGAAATAATAGGAAAAATAATTGATCATACTCCTTCCTTAGCAGGTCCAGATTATTAGTGGTTACGTTAAATACAGACATTCACATCCAAGCCATTAGAGTATGCTTAAAATGCATCAATAACTCAGTAATTTTTAAATTCAACCTGGGAAATCACCTTTTACAGTTAATATATACCACAGCACTCTTAGATCATAAGCTATCATGCATGAAAAAGAGAAATATGGCCAACTCTGCCTTTTGTGCTCATCACTATACCTCAGTGTATTTGAGACCTCAGACTGCCCATAAAGTTCTGATACATTCTCATCCCAGAAGAGCATCTATTTGCAAAGCTTTGACCTCCTCCCATCTAGAGTACGTGATACTGCAAGAGCAGAGATGAGAAACTGGTGAAATGGGCATGACAGAAATACCACACACTTGGACAAAAACCATCCACCAGCTAGAATCAGGGAGCAGAAAGCATTTTGTGATACTTGCATTTCCACTGTGTTATCTTTGTGCTGTGCAACGAAGGGCGGGTGTGGAAGGACGAGAAGGCAAAGCACTTTCTGTGTCTCTCACACATAAAGACACTAATAGCTCAATCTCACCATGGTGCCTAGGTTCCTATAGTTTTATCATTAAAGATTTTGGTCAGTCAACTGTGGTGGTAATTATCACATAAATTAACTGAGAGACAGGAAAACCAGAATGTGATACAAAAATCTCACCTCCAGCAACAAAGTATAGGACTTCATTTTCCAGTAATATTTTCAGACCTAACACCAATGATGAACTAAGTTGTTTTGTGTTTGTTTGGGAGTTTTTTTGGAATATTGCTTAGGTTACAGAAAGAAAGCCTATTAGTCAGTGCCATTTACCCCCTGGTATCCAGCTTTTATCTGCTGACCTGTCACAATAAAACAATTCTGAAGATGTATTTTCAGATACAGATGATTAGCACAGCAAGGAAAGCAGCAGAGTGAAAATTCTTTTTCAGATAAGTGTTGCTTGCAAGGACTGTAGGTAGAAGGAAAAGCAAAAAACTACCAGTTTGGCCACACTAAACAACAGTGCTCAAACTTTTATTTGGGTTGTGGGCTTTTTGAGTTCTTTTAGATAACAGTATTTTGCTTCAAACTAGTTCTGCATAGGAACTAGTTCTGCATAGGAACATTGTTAACTTTTCAATGTATTCAGCTGACAATGTAAATTTCCAGCAGAATCCCAAACCTTGTCTTTAGAGAAGTGTTTAAATAAGGGCAGGTGGCACCTTGAGATTTCATTACTCCATTCTACTGCTCCAAGACACATTCGATTTTATTTCTGCTGTCCTTGATAGAGCTGGGCTATTTTATTATTTTTTTTTAAATATCCAACAATGGAAATCTCTCCCCGGTACTAAAGAATACTTACTGTTAAAAAGTTTGCATTGCACTTTTGGTCTGTTTTGGGTTATTTTTTTCTCATTTAAACTCAAAGTTGATCCTTCACATAAGGAAAAGCTGCTATTTGGCGAGTGTTGCCTACCCTTTGCAACACTTCAGAGTTTGCAATGTTATGAGATCACACTGGGAAGGGCAGTGGCTGATATAAATGGATATGACTATTGGCTAATTTAATTAAGTGCATTAAGTCATTTACTGCCATCTGTAAAAGAAGATTCTTTTTCGTGTTTCTCTTCTTGCATCTCTACACAGGTATCTAATGATTATGCAGCAAGAAGAGGCATCAGACCTTAAAAGGGATGAATGAATCCTGCACATTAACCTGTCACCTTTGCATTGTTAAATCACAGAATCACAGACTGGCTGAGGATGGAAGGGACTGCTGGAGGTCATCTGGTCCAATCTACCTGCCCAAGTAGGGTCACCTAGAGCTGGCTGCCCAGGACCAAGCCACCTTTTGAAGAGCTCCAAGGCAAAAGAACTCAGAACTTCCCTCTGGCAACCTCTTGACAGCCGGATGAACATGAGCCAGCAGTGTGCCCAGGTGGCCAAGAAGGCCAATGGCATCTTGGCCTGTATCAGAAACGGTGTTGTCAGCAGGAGCAGGGAGGTGATCATGCCCCTCTACTCAGCTCTGGTGAGGCCTCACCTTGAGTACTGGGTCCAGTTTGGGGCCCCTCACTACAAGAGGGNTTGATGAGATTCCACTGGAGCCTTCACTTCTCCAGGCTAAACAGTCCAAACTCTCTCAGCCTTTTCTCATGGGAGAAATGCTTTAAGCATCTTTGTGCTGAGCTGAGGGAAAGATCACCTCCTTTGAGGACACCATTAAGCTTCTTTGCCACAAAGGCACATTGCTGGCTCCATGTTCAACTTGGTGCCTGTCTTTTACATTCTAATTTGGGGGGTTGTTTTTACATTTGTGGTCCCTCCTAAACTCCACCATCCTCAGCTGCATCTGCTTATCAGTATTGCAGAAAACACCCTTCTATTTCTTTAAATAATGATTCTAACACCACAATGAGGATTCACACCTAAAGCCTATTCTTTCTCAAAAACACTGGCAAACCACTGCTTCATCAATGCCCACTGCACAATCAGAGGTGGAGATATATCACAGCACAACTAGGAAGACACAGGGCCCTGTGGTGAGCACAGAGAGACATGCAAACCCATGCACTGCTGCTGAATCTGAGCTCTTCAAAAGTTAATCAAAACCCAAAACATAGGCTTGGAAGTTACACACATTTAAAGCAATTTGTAACTTCCCTATATCATTACTGAATGAAAGACAGGTACTTTGAAATGCCATATTAAGAATTCTACATAAGTAGAAAATTGATTGCTGACACACCATTGCTAATTCTTCTATTTGTCTTCTATGCAAAGGAACTCTTAAACATCTTCCAAATGACAAGAAACAACTAAAGCATTTTTCTCTTAGTTTTTGCCTGCTTCATGCCCACAGCAGCATAAAGATACACACTGGCATACAAGCTGTAAGGAAGATTGGCCAAGACGTGAAGTAAACTAGTGACATTTGGGAAAACTTGGCAGGCAAAGACAAAAACACCACACAAAAAAAACCAGACACAAATCAGATCCATAAAACTTTTAACAGCAGCAGCTAATCAGCTGAAGGCAGTGAATTAATCCAAGCCTGCATCTAAGCTCACATTATGAAATCTTCTAAGGTTGCTTTCTGCTTTATCAGTCTTTTATCCTATCATCATCATGCCAACGATTTGAGCAGAGCATGAGGTGGTAGAAGTCACTGGGAGATATTTTTCTCTTTTCCACACAGTAATGATGACTTGTGAATACTGTGCATGTTACAAGGCTTGTTTCCACAGCCTGCTGTAATGATTACCTGTCATTAACTAAACAAAGAAATAGCTGAAAGAGAAAAAAATGGAACAGGCTGAAAAGCAATAAAAAAAAAAATCTGTCTCAAGTTACATTTTGCTTATTATGAGGTTAGTTGACAGCCTTTGTAGATGAGCTTGTTGCAGGCTCCCTTTGCATTCTCCCAATAGAACTAGACAGATCAGGACCATGAATAATCCAGAAAATAATGTCAAAGGAAGTCATGAAAAGCACAGGCAAAAACTATTGGTTTTCTGTCTAATGAATGCTCCTTCTAATTAAGAATGCCTCCACCTACTAAGGGGAAACATGAGAGTATGCGAATTCAGAAAAGAAAATTAAGTACAAATACTTTTGAATAACTGGAACTCACTCTTGAAGTTTGCATACAGACACAACCTTCCAGCACTTGAGGATGTTTTAACTATTCACAGTGAGCTTCAGTTTTCTCACTACCCCACAAAAGATAGTGCTCCCACTCCAAGTACTGTATGGTTGAGATTTTACTGGATCTGAGAGAATTTAGCATTGCTCTTACAGGAAATTAAGAGGAACCAACTACTCTGCTTTCTTGAATTTCTTTCAAAATTGAATCTTTAAAGCATTCTGTTTGGATTTCAGTCATTTTTGGAATGTGCTTCATGACATCCAAACTTCCCCCCCCCTATTGAGGGGAAGGGGCGAGTGACTCCCCAAAGACCCCATCTATATACAGTAGATTTACACTAATCATCTCAGCAAGCAGCATTTACTAAAGACTTATGTAAATTTTGATATGATGCCTATTGATGCCCTAGCAGCTCCCATCCTTAGGGCTACAAACCCTATCTGTTTGTTTCGTACTATAGAACAGGGGAATCACTTGAAAGGTGAAAATTGATTTTAAAGGCTCATTGTATATTTGGCATCACACGGCCTGAAAATCTGTAGTATTTCAGAGCAGAGTTCTCAGAGAGTTGATGTACTTTACCCTGGAGTACTTTCACCATCGGTTTGATATATTTGTTTACGCATTTGATAAAAACTCTTAGTTCAATAAATGCTGCAAGATCAAATAGCATACTTCTGAATTATGCAAAATCTTATTATAAATATTGTAAATAAAGTCTATGAAACATTAATCTTGAAAAGCTTTCACAAGCTCTCTGTGCAATGTTTCCTCATTGGTATATTTTGCAAGTGATGATTCTGTTCTATTTATGAGTATAGAGGTTAAACTTTTCCAGAAAGACACCTGCTATGTGCAACTGGTGTTGAGACACATGCACCTGTATCAACTGAATCATTGCTTTAGTTACCTTCTATGCAAAGACACAAGCAGCATACAGCCAATAAAATAAGGGATTAATTACAAATCACCACATCTATCTCAGTATGTATATGCTAACACTAAGCTTGAGAAAATTCTGAAATGATTAGCATTTTACAACCAAAATAATAATCTGGGGCTCAAACTTATTTTTCTGTTTCTGTAAAAAAATTACAACTTTGTGAAAGAAAACCTTTCTGTTACAATACACTAAGAGAATTACAAGGGATAAGGCACAAGAATGAATGAAAGAACTACATAACCTAAATAAAAATAGAAGACAAATGATCCAAGTCTACAGAAATGGTAAAAGAAATTCACAGGAGCAGCACACTAAGGACAGTGCTGTTAACATGATCATTACTGAGCTGCCTAATAGTACAGACAGAACATAGTATATGGCTTTGGATAATATTGCATATATTAGAAATGAAAGTACTGACACAGCATTTTAACCTGATCATTTAATTCATCAAATGTAAAATATCAGAATCCTATGTGTATTATGCAAGCTTGAATTAATTTCACTAAGAAAATTTTACTGAGAAAGGTATACAAGATTTTATTTAAAGGCAAGGATGAAAAGATAATAATTTGGAAGTATGAAATCAAATGTAAGATCATTACACAATGTAGAGGATTTTAAAAGTCATGTATTATTTCTATAACGCTTAGCTTCCTTTTTGTTGCAAGGACCCAATGCAGCAGCTGGGTTAGGATCAACTCTGCAGACTTCAGTGCAAGATTAACAGTGCACAGCCTCTTTGTCCAGAATGCAACTATGACTGAGCTAAGCGGAAACCCATTTTTTTCATTGTACTCAGACAGGGATTCACTCTCTGTCACTGTTGGATGAAAAGCAATGTATTTCTTGTACAGAATTCATTTTGAAGTATCTTGCCTATTTGAAAAAAAGGTGAAAAATTCTAATGGAATGTATGTTACCTATTTGTTTTCCTTAACTAACTTTCTAGTACACAATCTATGCACCACCACCACACCTGGTAACCCCAGCCTTTCATCTTCTCTGTCATAGAATCACAGAACGTTAGGAGTTGAAAGGGCNTGCCTTCTTGAAAATCAGTGCTAGCAGCACATTTCTCTTTTTAATCCTTCTCCAGTCCTCTCATGGCTCAACAATCCATTATTTGCTTTCATTAAAAGCAAGCAAATATTGTAACCTGTGATCAGCTGATAGCAACTAAAGGTGGAGAGCATGTGATTATCTGCACAATACACATGAAAATACTAATGGACTTTCTAAATGAACTTCACAGAGTAGAAAAAAAATCAATTAAAAAACCCTAAGAGAATAACCTAACAAGCATGGGAAAGTAAATGTACTCATACCACCTAAGTCTTGTGCTCTAAATATAATAGATTATTAATTCTAATGGGCTGTAAACACTCAAAGAGGAGGATTTTGAACTGACAATTAACCTAAGAGTTATTTCATTAAGAAATGTTAAGTCAAACTGCAGAAAACCACTTCACAAAGATGTTTTCCACAATCTATCAGGTTTGCTTCTGATCTTTTCTTTTTTTTTTGGGGGGGGGAACTGGGAGGCAGTGTGTTGTTTATTTAAACTCTGTGCAAAGGACACCTCCCTACTTCTTATTCAGATGATCTTCCAATTTGCAATTACTTAAAACAGAACTAGGATCAAATTACATTAAATCTTACAGATACTGAAAAACATATAATTTATAATAAAACAGAAAGGTGAATTTATTAGTAAACCATGAAGTCATAGATAATTTAGTTCTAACATTTTCTCTTCTGTGATAGAGTATCTGGTTTCCTGCTGCCAGAAAGAACTCTTCTCACTAGTTTTACATTAATATCATGGGGGAAAAAAAACCCAACCCAAAATAAAAAAACAAAACCCCAAACCAACACACAAAATGACTGCATCTTCCTTATTTTTAGAGCTAATGGGGAAAAAAATGATGCATGAAGATAGCTTCCTGCATACATCTATAAGAGGATGCCTGTGGCCCTTATTTTCTCCTGACAAACACATTTAGTTACAATAACATTTATCCCTAACTAGATTGTCAAAACCAAGTTTGAAATGTATCTTCTACGTTATTATATTTTTTCCTCTATTTATGTCAGTACTCTGGTTATAAAAAGGAAATTACTTTAATCAAGGAGTTAACTGGATAACTAGACATTCAAAATAGCTATTATTCAACTACAGTTGGCAAGTATCTTTCCAGAAGTTAATTTAGTTTCCTTTTTTTTTTTTTCCTTAACTCATAACAGAAACAGTTATTTTACCTTACAGGCACTTATTTCTAGCCCCAGGTTGCTCCACTAACAGCCAGTATACCTGCCAAATTGCTGAGAGTTGGCTCCTGTTAAGCTCCAGCCAGCCCATCTGCAGATAATTTCACAAGTCACAGATGCAGCAATAAGCACTGGCAAACCTGATCTATCAAAGGCTGCAATGAAGGCTGAGGGTTCACTTCAGACACATTCTGGCAAAGAAGGATAGTTAAATGAAAAAACACCAAACAAACCAAACCACAAGCCCAATAAACAATAATCACCATTATCTACTCAGGGACCAGTGCTTTGCCCTCAAATGTATTTATAATAGTGAGAAATGGCATCTCATGTGTATTTTTCTTCTAATAAGTACATTTCTTCAATTTTACTTCCCACTCTTGTGAGTCATTTCCTTGCTATCCTACCTCACTTATTCGGCTAGTTGTTTGCTAACTGCAGCTTCTTTGCACTTAAAACAGTCATTATGTTTCATCCTATCTAAATAATTAGGCTAATGACAGCAGGTTTATTTCTGTTGATTCAATAATGCATTACAGATAATATCAACACTGCAAAGGCTGTGTTTTTAGGAATCATTAATAAGGCCTTGCACAAAATCACCAAGTTGGCTAATAAGCTGCATTCAAATACAATAATGATGCTGCAATTAGCTTTATTTTATTTGCTTTTAGCTCCTGAATTCTTATGGTGAATGGATTTTTTCATTCAGTTTTTCTCCATTATGTAAACATTCTAAACTGACTTCAAAAGTGAATGAAAAACATCCTTTGCACTTAGGAATGCTGATGATAATAATAAAAAAGGGGCAAACTAAATATTGTGGCATTTCCCTCTTATCATATCAATGATATTTATTTTATCATTGATCATATTATGATATTAATAATATGCACCAGTGTCAGCCCTCTCCATCTCACAACATACCATGGGCAGCAGAAGGAAAGAATGGGTTGATTTCAGTTGGAGATTAAGAAGGTAAGTCAGTCCACCCCCATGCAGATATTAAACCAACACACTCCTTGATCTTTGGCTGAGCAAACAAATTACAAGATTAAAAACACACATTCAGTTAATTGGAAGAGTTCTCTGACGTAACAAATCTAAATGGTTTTGCCAGTCTTGGACATATAATTGAAGTAATGAAACCATAATCAGGTTGCAGAAACAGATCCACAAAACTTAACAGGTTTGCTATTGGAGGTGAGTGAACTGCCAGCAACAACCACCACAAAAATACTTGTTTTGGAAACACTACCTTTAGTATCAGGACTCTCTGGAAAACCAGCTCTCTTACAACATAATTAGGAGTCGCTTATTATTAAAAAAAAACCACCATTTTTTTCCTACCATGAATCAATGCAGAAAGATAGGGTAGTTCAGCATGAAACCTGAGTGAAACTACAACCCCACACTACTGTATCACCAGATGAAGTTTACCTTAGGAGATTTAGATTAGATATAAGGAGGAATTTCTTTACTGAAAGGGTTGCTAAGCCTTGGCCCAGGCTGCCCAGGGAGGTGCTGGAGTCACCATCCCTGCAGGGCTTTAAGAAACATTTAGATGCTCTACTTAGGGCCATGGGTTAGTGGTATGGTAGTGAGTGGTATGGTTGGACTTGATGAGCTTAGAGGTCTCTTCCATCCTTAATGATTCTGTGATTTCAGTTGCCTGATCATGTTAAAGCATGGCATTAGGGACACTGTCCAAATGCCTTGAACACTGACAGGCTTGAGGAATCGACCAGCTTTCTGGGAAGCCTCTTCCAGGAAGCAAAAGCTAAGTAAACATAGGTAGAAAACAGAGCTGCAATTACTACTTATTCTAGCTTACCTCTGCGAATTGCCCTTGCTGCAAACAAGCAGTGATTGACAGGGATCTAACAGCCCACACTGAACTCTCATGCTTTCATACTAGACTGAGGTGAGGCAGGAGCCCATGCCACAACTGCTTCAATGTACTCTTCTCATCAAGAAAAAGCAGTTGTGGGAAATCACTGATACAGGCAGACACTTACATTCTTTCATATTTAGAGGGCTATTTACAATGGTTAATTTTAGTCTAAAAAATATTAATCTCACTTGGATCCCTCTATAATCAACTGAAGTGGAGGGGTCTCTATAAAGGGAAAATGGTATTCTTTCTTTGAACCATGACAAAGAAGGCCTTCTCTTTCTAATAAACAGAGTAAGACTAACCTAAATTTAACCTTTATGAGTAGTCCCTTAATTACTAAAAGCTCAGGTATACAGATATTTTGATTTTATCAGTCTGTTAAATACACTGTTTCAAGGACAGGAAAACAGATTTTTAAATGTTGAAATTTCTTGGGACTTGCCTGAAATAGGAACCTATACCAATTATTCATACAGGCTACCCTTTTTCTCATCTGCACTGCTTTGTTCACATCAGAGAGCTACAGTTCAACACCATCTTCCCTCACCCAAGCTGAGTGCATGGAGTGCTTTGTGCACTCAGAGCTCACCCACTGTACCTGTGGCAGCAGAATACACTGAGTGTCTCTTACACCACAGCAGCAGCTGTGGATGCTAAGTCCTCTGCCAGAGACTGGCTCCAGTTCTACAGAAGCAACACAAGTCTTCCCATAGTAGAAGTCCTTACATCTTGTTCTGCCTCTCAAGAGGGATTTCGGGCCACCAGAGGCAACAAATAATTCATTGAAGATATGCCAAACACACACATGCACACTGAGGAAATGACTATAAGATTGTATTTTCTGAGTTTTACCTTGCTGTTTGTGATACTACTAAAGCTGTCTCTAACATTTGGGGTTTGGTGTTTTTCCCCCCACATTACATCAAAAGCTCAGGCACAGTCTGAAAATCCCTTGTGGTCTCCTGTGGCCCCTGGTGCCNCAGATGTTCCTACTTACCTAGATGTTTCACTTGTTTTCTTATCTCTTAGAGATATTCCTTTTGAATACAATAAAATGATAGAGAACATCTCAGTGCCCAAGATACACTTATAGTAACACACAGTACATACACAATAGTCACACCTTCAAGTAGCAGTTTAGTCCAGCAATTTCATTTCCTAAACATTTGCTGGAAAACCAAACCAAACTATACCTGGGCTAGCCATTCTCAAATCCTTTATAGCATATACTTGGAAAATACATACAGAATTGAGAGGCATTTCTTAAATCAATCAAAACTCAGAAGGATTTCTTGATTTATGTTTTATAGTGGTGTTACTGTCAGGCTGATAAAATGGTGAGCCATTGGATTTCATTACAACCAATAAGGAGAACAAAATTGAACATAAGTTGAAGGGAATTGTAAGCTCATAGCAGAAAAAAAACAGAGAAAATATATGAAAATTCAAGTTAAATGCTTTTACATATAGTTTATATACAAAAGGTGACCCAAATTTAAAGATTGTAGCATGTGTTTTTAACTTTAAACACCATAATTTTTTCAAGGCACTCTTACAGCCTTAGTAAGAGATTTAGATTCTGGAATCTAAAATAACACAAACAGATTCAATTCAGCAGAATATGGCTTTCAACAAAAGCTTGTGCAACTTTAAAAGAATTACATCCTTTTCCTGCATCCTAATTCAATAAATACATTTTAAAAGCCAGTGAATATCACAAATGTTGATCCCATCTTTAAATTTCCTATTAAATATTTATAGACACACTACAATTTTTATATACAAAAATAACATAACAAAGAGCTACATACTACATTCATGAATACATTTCTAATGCCACACATCAGGAGCCAGATGAAATACATCACTCCCAAGATGTAAAGGACTATTTCATTATTATTTTTAGTCTTTCAAAACCAGCCTTTTTCTTAGCTATGAAAACATAGCTACTACCTAGTATTATGTACTTCAGAAATCTTACAAGATGCCATAAGCACCTTTTTGTTTTTTCTCACACATTTGCTAAGAACACTGTGAGTTGATGGTTTTTCCTAGACAGTTTGCACGCATTTGCAAGTTTCAGAAACACACCATTTTTAGGCTGAGACTTCCCATGCCTAAATTGTTTTAGTAGGAAGCCTTGAAAGAGGATCTCAAATCTTTTGGAGAAGGGTACACACAGGAAAAAATATTCTAAGTATCCATTAGCACTATCTGAGAAAATATTTAGAATTTCTCAAGAGAAAGAGTAGAAACATCTCCATGTAGTTTATCATACGTGTTTAAGGAAAATAAAGATCATTTGAATAAATCACTTCCAGAGAGGCACAAAGTAACAATTTAGTGAAGCTCTGTCAAGGCACCGGAGAGCACTAAGCCTGCTAACATGTGCATTCACACAAGGCTTTATGAATGGGAATCACCTCTGATTTCACCAAAAACATTTCTGTTAGTGTACCTATACACAGACTGGAATTAATGAATAATTAAGAGAAAACCCACCCAGTGATTCAGCAAACCTTCACTTCACAAGCAGGTCAGATCCTGGGCCAATGGACATAAGGAGATGAAAGCTCTGGTGTTAAAAAGTAATTTAGCTAAACAGAGATGCAAAGGTTACACAGTGTAAAAAACTTTGCCTATCATACCCTCTATTTTCAAATAAAATGTGGAAAATACAGTGCACATTCATATGAGACAGAGAAAGAAACAGGTATTTATCCTATAGATGGAGGTCCCCCTGCAGTGCTACAAGAAAGCTTCCAAGCTGGCATTACAGTTTTAAAAGTTTCTATCATTATTGACCTAAAGTATCTAAATAAGGAGCTAATGCTTTCCAACTCTGCTTGAGCCAGCCCTCTAGGCAACTGTCTACAGTTGTACAGAATGTATGTTACAGTTCGGCTCAACGCCAGGCCAGGCCAACCTTTTGGGACAATTTTAGGTTGGAGACAAGACCAACAGGCAAACAGTGTATGGAAAACTGTGGAAACTGCTGATGAAGAAATCTCCCTTTCCCAGATGATCTCAAACAATCATGACATGAAGATTCATACCTGCTAAAACACCTAGATGAACAGAAGAAATGTTGAAGTGGATTGCATCATTTAAAGTAATACACTCTGTCCAACAACGATCAGTGTTAGATGTTTATGAAAGAATATAAGCATCAGTCTTTCCCACAGTTATCTGCCAAGAGGGACAATCTGCATTTTGTTCTGTAAGGAAATGCTGCACATTAATTGTTACAATTATTTTTAACTTGATTATATTTTTAGTATGCAAAATAGCCAGTGGCAAAACTTTGTAGAATAACATTATACAGCATGAAAAGCCATTTCTTTTCATGAGTCATTTTACTGAGTTCATAATCCTTGCCTTATGAGTAATATCATTATAATACCAATACTCAAATCAATATCAATAATAATTTTGATCTATCACTTTTCCCCCATTTGACTGGTCAACTCTTAATGTCTTCCCCATATAGAAGCTATTCCTTACTTCTGATCATTTCTTTCACCTTACCTTAGACTACATCTTTGAGACCTAGGGGAACCACGTTTGCTTACACTGAGCACATGCAAGACCAATGGAAAGTCTAGGAGAGCCAGTCCTATATTTTCCATACTGAATGCCCTTCCTGAAAATTGCTAAATATTCAATTTGCCCTTTTTTTTTTTTCTTCTTTTTCTGAGAGCTGTCAAGCACTGAACTACTGCTTTGGAGAAACTCCATCAGACATTTCCAAGAAAGGCTTCTGAGCATTAAGAGCTATGCAGTCCCTCCTTTAAGCAGGATAGGACAGAAAGAAGAGGTAGGGGAGTGAGCCTGGAGCAGACTGTTACTGAGACCTCAACACTAGGTAGAGCCAAAACAGCATGTGTGATAATTTCCCCAGTTTTTTAGAACACATTTAATAATAATAAATGTCTTCCAAGAAAATATGGAGGCAGTCCATTAGTTAGAGGACTGTTTACAAGGACCTTGATGTGGGACCACTGAGCCCAAGGAAATAACTTCTTGACATCAGGACACATTGTGGACACAATCACAGCCAATTTAAATATGGACCATTTTCTTTAAGAATATGAA
This sequence comes from Bucco capensis, assembly GCA_013396975.1. Taxonomy (NCBI): domain Eukaryota; kingdom Metazoa; phylum Chordata; class Aves; order Piciformes; family Bucconidae; genus Bucco; species Bucco capensis. Next base: position 312,135 of record VWZO01008647.1, read on the forward strand.
CCATGAAAGAGTTGTTTCGTATCACAATGAAATGGCTTTTAGGGACAACCAGAACATGGTACAAATATCCTTAAACCTATAAAGAATCATTCTGTGTCACTTAACCACACATCCATCAGATGGTACAAAACATTTTCAGCATCTTAACAAGTGAACTTTACAGCCTCTTTACAAGTACAAGAGGTTTATAGCTTCCTCCCTTTGGTACACAACAAAGCACAAGTAAAACCCTAGTTGTAATGATATTCATCAAGTTATGCAAATGCAGGTTTTCTACGGTAGTTAAACAGCAAGTATAAAAGAACTCTCTTTTCCACACAACCTATTAAATAAACATGGAGCATATTGTTTTAGGCACACCTGTAGGATGTAAATCTATATCCTCCTAATCACATTCCTTAAATCAACCTTCCGAGTCAGTAATAAGAAAATGACTTGCATAGCATTTGTTTTAGTTTGCTTTATTTGCATGTTCAGCAGTAGCTAAGAGCTAGAAAAAATATTTCCAGATGCATATTATTCCAAGCCCCACAATTCATGTATTCACAATTTCAGCCTTGAATGACAAAGCCACACCTATCAAACTGATTCTGCCCTGGCACATTCAGCTCCTATTGTCTGAATATTCCAACCATTTTAATAGCAAAAGTGACCATCTCAGACAGTGTGCATCAGTGCTATCACTCTGTATGCCCCTTGAACATTCAGATTCAATCCTGTGTAGATGTTGCTCTTGGCAAGCCATTTTTGTCTAACTTATATTTCAGATTTTTGCTGTTGGGAGTCATCTATGAAGATTTTATCTCCTGTAGGCATGCTTTTCTTTACAGTTATCTGCTGTAGTGCTAGTGACTGAGCTGCAGAAAAGTTTGTCAGACCCAACAAGTCCTATTACCTGTAGGATAAGACTCAGAATCAGAAAATACAAACACTTGGAAACCATAACTTATGGTGAAATTTCCTTTTGGCTTTCAAGGAATCTGAGTTGCAAAGCAATTGATTTGCATTCAATAGCCTAACCTGGCTTATACAAAAGGTAGAAAACCACCTTGAATTATTTTGGCTCTGCAACTTTTATTACTTGCAGACTGCGTAGATCCAGAAATCAATAGCACACAACAATGTGGTCTTGATAAAAACATAATTTGTGAAGGATTTCAGATCAATCTTTTCTCAGTGTAGATTCACTGCAGGGTATTTGTTTGCCTTTTTTTAATTGTGGCATTTAGTTTTGTAAAATATCCCTCAGGAAAAAAATAAGCACATCCAACAAAAAAACAACCCAAGAAACCAACCCACTATGTCTCCTTTCCAGGTATGCTTACAAAACTTTGTTCCTGTTGGGTACACATGAAGATGAAGCTTCACAATGAAGAAGAAATGCAGCAGTATTATAGTGTTGAAGAGACATTATTTTCATGATTTCTAACATAACTTGCTATGTGAGTTTTTTTACTCATTCTGCATGGTGTTTCTTGGTTGCACATGAGCTAAACAGAAGTAACGTTAAAACACAGACTTTTCAACTCCGTAACTAACCTCAATTTTCATAGAAAATACAAACACAGAAATTAAGTTTTCCTCACATCTAATCCAGTTATTACAATCCAAAACTCCTGTTCATTTCCCTGAAGAGTAGCAGTAAAGGGACTCCCCCACTGAAAGAATAACATGCTCTCACACCTGTGCTCAGCACTGTATCCAGAGATAGCTCAGCAGGATCTTAGATCCAACACACAGCGCACAAACAGCCAAATATTGTGGGATTAGATTGACTATGCTTGCATTACGTGCAGGGACAGATTTCCCCATAGAATACAGGCTTGACTTTCCAAGCATTATTGCACAATTCTGTGTGCATGCACTGCTGCAGGCTGTGGGCTTGGGCACTCCTCAAAACAGCCCTGTCCCAACTAGCCATGCTCAGGCAGCAACTGCACTCAAGGGGCAGAAACACACTGACATACAGGGTAGCAGCTACACAGCAACATGCAAGTGAATCCTTCAGGAATCATGGGCTGGTAAAACACCCCAAAGCTCCAAATGTCATTGCTACAGTTACCAACACATGCTATACTGAGCTCAGGCACAGTCTGAAAATCACTTGGGGTCTNATATACATACATGCTATACTGAGCTACCCAAGTGCTAGCAATGGCTCTACCTTCACTTTGCATAATTGGCATCATCAGAAAAAGTTAGAGATGTCTGTAAGCTCTTCAAAGGAAAAGAAAAAAGGATCAAGCGTGTATCTCTATTAAAGGATGCTAACACCCTTGACATGACCCAGATCATCATGAGGACTGTTACATTTCAATTAGCTCTGAGCTATGCTGATAGGACTTTACTAATAATTGCATGATTTTCTTGAAGAAAATTTTCAAATTTTTTTTATGAGACAGGAGAGAGCATGAAATTCTAAATTCTTTCTCACTTATTAAATGTAAAAATCATTAACAATAAAAGGTACTGGATTAAAGGGAGAGCAGGAGGAAAAATGGCCCAGTAACAGAGGCAGTGATTTGGGATTTGAGAAATAGTTCAAATCCTAGCTCTGCTACACTCCTTTTCCTGGCACATCAGTCAAGCTGTTCAATTTTCTGCCTTCTCCTTCTGTAATGAAGAGATAATAACACATACTAATCTCACAGGAATTTGGGGAGTTGATATCTCTTAAATGCCACAACAGTATGGAAATGAACTTGATCAAACACATCTTAATGCTGTAATCTGGAGAACATCCAGAGTGCATACAATTGCCAATGAAGTGTTCTAAGTCAAGTGTTCACACACATGAACATTCTCAAAATGCCTGAATAAAGAAGTGTCTGCAATAGGATGCTGATGAAGGAAATCTCCCAGTCATGTCAGAAACTAGGCTGCTACCAACATCAAGTTCAGATCCTAAGATTTATCTATATTCAATTCCTATAGCTTCTACTTGTTATACTCAAACCACCACTTACAAAGATGGAGGGCTTAGAAAGAGGAATCCATCAGAAAATATACCAACTGCATTCTTAAAAGAAAGGAAGGAGAAGAGAAATTAATTACAGAGTTATAGATCAAAATAACCTAGGGCAGTATTTCCAGAAAAATCACTTCTGTTGGGAGTGTCTCTCATTTTCAACATATCCTATTCAATTTCAGTAAGCCTTATACTCTTAAATCTGCTCTGAGAGAGTACCTTCCAAATTCTTTAAATGCTCAAATAAATAAATATGTAATTATCTGTAGCAGTGATTAAGCCCAATCTAACCAAGGACAGTGTCTTCCTTTCTTCATGTAGGAAGATCATGCTTTAAGTGAAATGAATAGCATAACCACCCAGAAAATCTAAAGTACCTCAACTGATATTCTGGTTTGTAATTTGTACAAACAAACCCTTGCCCTTTTACAATTTAAGTAATCAAATTCTAGCAGTGGCTTAACAGTGATCCATGTAAACCCGCTTAAGTTCATTAGAGATTTTACTAATATAAACTTCAAACTAATTATATCCAACAAAAGAAAGGAACATTTTCTTCCCCTAAGGGAAATAAAATAAGGTAAACCTTGGACAATGCCGACTTAAGGTAAAACAAACCCCCCAGAAGTAAATGAAGGTAGTATATTTAGTTCCTTATGCAGGAAAGAGTTACAGATCATACCTAACTAAACATGTGTCTAACTAATGGAGAAGGAGCAACACAGGTTTAGCTATCTTAGTCAAGCTTTTTCTGAGGAACAAATATCCATGAGAATATTCTCCTGATTATCATTAGCAGTGTGTAAATGCCTCACTGCTTCTGGTCCTTAATGATTTCCTACAATAATTGTTGAAAAAATCTGAAGATATCACAAAACAACAATGTGTAATATGACAGTGGAGCAGATACTAACAACTAACCCATTCTCCATCCTAGCTCAGATGAAGTAATGGGGCAGAACTTACTGCTTCATTTACGTGGTCTAAGTCCCACTCTTCAACTCTTTTTTAGTGTAATTCACAGATATCAGTAATTCAAAGTGCTGCTATTTGTGAGAATATGCAACTCTCTACACTAATACTATCATTGAGACTACATTAGAATACTGAGATGAATAAATAAGAACACAATCATTATTTTTCCCTCATATTTATCAGAAAAGGTTCATTTCAAAGAGAAATATTGTATCTTATATTAGCTCTTTTTCATAATTATTTTGTTTGTGCCTCTGATAGAAATCCCTAGATCATACTAAACTCTTCAGATTCCTCTGTGGCATGCTATGTTGGCTTGTAAAATAGATTTATTGTACTAATAATTTTAAAAGATGTGTTCAATAAAGGGGAGGATTCAATAATAAAATATTTTCAATAAAATTATAACCATTTTTTGTTACTTATTTCAACATGTTTACAATTCAAAAGGAAACAGAACTCTAAAATTGGAGAAAAGGGTTTTAAATGCCTTTCTTTCAATGGCTTTACAGGCCTTTACAGCACAGCAACTAGTTTTATGTCACTGACAGACTGTAGGAGAAGTGAAGATGAGTGTTTTGACACCAACAGTTTATTTGCATACAACGTTTCTATCCCCTGGGGTTTAAAACATGCATAATCATGGCAGAGCTTCCAAAGGATACAACTATCAAATTAAGATGGAACAGCTCCACTGTCCCATCCTTCTTCTACTACCTTAAAAATTTCTAGCCAAGGANTGCAGAGCTTCCAAAGGATACAACTAACTCCTTCTACTACCTTAAAAATTTCTAGCCAAGGAAATACATCAGTAATAAACAAGGAGATCATGTAACTACAGGACATTTATCAAGCTATGCAACAACTATATACAACCTGAATATTAAGAAAAACCAATGGAATATTAAGGAAAACGAATGGCCAGTAGAGAGAACTTTTATCTCAAACAGCAATTGTCTAAACTTTCTGCAAAACGTGGAAAAGATAACAGCTTTTTTTCCTACTTTTTTTCTGAACTGTTTTCAGAGAACTTAGGTGGAATGCCAAAGAGAAATGGCTTCTTTGCCAAAGAATTACAGCTTTAGGCAAGGGAGTTGTGTAGGGGAGTGCTAAGCACAATAATCCATCTTTCCAAACAAGCTAGACACAGAGCAATGCAACAGAATCACTGCTAGCTGTCCGGCTTTCTGACCCGGGAACCACTCGCTGTTCTTCTAGTTGGCTTGTGCAGATCACTGCCATTACACACAGGATCAAGCCCATTTCTTGTCTTTTCCATTTTAACCAGCGTATGACACCCAGAGCATGGAGATCATGGCGATCATGGCATATGCTATTGCTTAACTCTGATCTCCTTCTGCAGTATTCCCACCTTAATGAATTCCACTTCCTGACAACAGAATCATAGAATGGGAGAAATACTCCAGTTAAGGGAATAAGGAGTGTGTTGAGCTAGGTTTTACCTCCATTTCTTCTACAAACTTCTTGTCAGACCCCCTTTGTGCTTGACTTGCCATTGTATGTTTGGAACAATTCTATTTTCTTTACCTGTTGTGCTTATTTTTAGTAATTATTTTCTGGAAGTGCACTTTATTGCTTTGTTTACAGGTTTGCTCAGTGCACTGCAGCTTGGGTTGAGTACTGTAGACACGATTCAACAATTAATAGAAGGTCAGATGCCAAATAAATCCATAGGCTACAAAACAATGTTAAAATTCAGGATTTCTATGTAATTAAACTACACCTACCTTAACATATTTATCTATCCAAATGAAATAGAAAAAGCAACCACAGCTAGAAATTATACTTCAGTTACAATTGAAACAAACCAAACACAAAATGTACTATGATTATTACATGAGTTTTTTGATACTTGTGACAGAGATTTGTTCCCAGAATCCTACCAGGTCTGTGTTGGATCTGCACTGCTATTTTTAAATGCTGCTTCTAACTAAGGGAATGGGACAAACCATTTTATAATCAGTAATGTAGTACATGTGTACCCATGTCATGGGTGAGGAGGGCACAAGGCCCAGCCATATGGTGTACTGAAGAGCCAACTCATCTCCAGTGCCTGTTACCAGGCAACATGCTGGACTTCAGTCTGAGTCGAGTAAAAAAAATGACCTCTCAGCCCTAGAAGTTGATTGATATTCATTGTGCTGGTTAGGTTATGATCACAAGGGAAAATAATAAAACCAATTATGCATATTGAGATCTGGCAGCATTAAACCTTTCCCAAATTCCAAATGAGTATTTTCTTCTTCTTTCTTGTCATTACATCCCAAATCCCTGTTCTAGCTTGTTCAAGGAAGATTAATACCTTTCCATCCAACTACACTTACAGATACTGAAGGACTATATTCAAATTAATGTTAGTTTCCTAAATACATGTCAGTAATTATCTCAGGGGCTACTGTCTCCCACAGATTAGAAACCCCAACCTCACCTTTGGAATTTTTACCAGAATTTTTCTAACAAAAGCTCTCAATTGCATCAAATTCTGCTAAGAGCTGTAAGGTTAGCCTGTGATAGAAAATACTGCTCATGACTGTGCTGGTTTTGCCTGGGGTAGAGATAATTTTCTTTGCAGTGGCTAATACAGGGCTATAGTTTGGATTTGTGCTGGAAACAGTGTTGCTCATTCAGGAGTGAATCCATGATTGCTGAGCTTACACAGAGTCAAGCAAGACCTTTTCTGCTCCTCACCCCACCAGCCAGTGGGCTAGGGGTGCACAAGAAGCTGGGAAAGGACACAGCTGGGACAGCTGACCCCAGGTGCCCAAAGAGATGATCCAGACCATAGGATCTCATGCTCAGCTTATAAAGAGGAAAGAAGAAAGAGGAAGGGGAGGACATTCAGCATGATAGTATTTGTCTTCCCAAGTCACCTTTTACACATGCTGGAGCTCTGCTGTCCTGGGGAGGGCTGAACACCTGCCTGCCATGGCAAGTGGGGAATGGATTCCCTGCATGCTGCTTTTGCTTTGCCTGTTAAACTGACTTGATCTCAACCCAGGAGTTTGTCACTTTTGTTCCTCCAATTCCCTCCCCTATCCCACTGGGTGGGGAGTGAGGGAGCAGCTGGGGGTGGAGGGGCTGAGTTGCTGGCTAGGGTTAAACCACAGGAGTGACAGAGGAAAAGCTAAAAGCCACAAGCATGCTGAGCACTACAGAATTGATTTAAATCTGTCCTCAAGATGAAAAGGCTTTTTTTTTTTCTTTTACCCTGTAAGCCAGGCACAGTCCTTCTGAAATAATGAAATCTTTTTTTCAAAGACATTAAGAGGAAGATTGTGTTCAGTGTAGGAGAATAAATGTAAAATTCTTCTTGTTTCTAACAAGGGCTCTGTCTAATTTTTTCAATGTTGCCAAACTTTGTGAGTTGGGGAAAAGAAAAACGTGTGAACAAACTCCTCTACTTCCCACACACACAAAAAAGTATAATTATAAATGGATCTAAAACATACATATATTGAGCCAGCCCAACACAGAACAAGCCATGCTTATTACCCTACACAGATGTTAGAGCACTGCAGTTTATTTTAAGCAGAGTATTAAAAATGGTTTGAGAAGTACCAAATACATGCCTGCCAAGAACCAGACAGTTCTTTCTTATGTCTGTTATTTTAAGTATAGGAAGTTACATCCTCATTAAAATTGTTTAATCAGTATTGTCTGTGTTAAAACAAAACAGATTACAAGAAAAAAAAAAGTTCCAAGTATGAAAGAACAACAAATAGTTTGGATGTGAAACTCTCTTCTCAGGAAGGAAAGAAGTGAAAAATTAATCAGCATAAACACTTTTCCACATTCTATATGTTTTGGAGCTTAGTTCAAGTTATTCCCTACCCTGACATTACAAGTGCATTTAAAAAGGCAAGCACAATCAGAACATCCAAAGCTGTTCTAAGGGAAAAGGCTCTGTGACTAATCTATATACTAAGTCATTTCTTTCTGATGGAATCAACCAAAGGTAAAAATAAACATGATGGTTACATAACCCTAACATGTAAAAGGGAAATACAACAGTAAAGCACTTGAACCTTCAGCCAGAAAGAGGGAAGGCTGTTTTCTAAGCACGTCTCTAGCAAGTTGTTTTTACTGAAGACTAAGAGACATTTGATCTTGTACTTAGGATCTATTTGTCTTGCAATCCAGCATCAGCAAGTTGCGAAATTCCAAGTATTTCTGTGTTCATAATGACAGCATAAGAGAGATTTCAAATTCAAAAGAAAATAAAATCAACAGCAGCAAAAAACCAGTGCACTTACTGAAAGAAGGCTCTGATCATGAAAACAACAGGTACCAGTGGCATGGGGCTTCTGGGGAGTTTCCTAAGGAAAGAAAAACACATTCTTACTGTAAATGACAGCTTCAGAGGAGATCATATTTGCACCCTGCACCCATGGAAAGCTGAAAGAAGGCTTTAACATTCAAACAAGTTGCAACAAAAAATAAAATTGACAATGCGTTATTTGGGCTTTCAAATGAAAGGTTTATTATTGAATCTTAATTGCATTTTTATTGTAGTACAAAGCCAAACAGCAAAATCTGCTTATTGATTCACAAATACCAACAAAGATTTTATTATTGATACAGTCAGCATTCAATGGACAGTAAAAGTTTCCAGGCAGTTTGCTATTTATTTGAAATCTAAACTCTATGTTTGCATTATGGACTTACCTACTAAAATAGACATGCAATTACTATGCCACAGTTCAAAATTTTCTCCAGTACAGCTTTTTGTTTCAACCAGAACACACAATTGTGATCAAGGTTTTGGACATTTTTCAGCTGAAAACTTTGAGTAACTTTGAAAAGAAAAATAGTGATAAAATAAAAAAAGGGGCCATCTAAAATATATTATACATGCGCATAGCTGGGAATGAGAATAAGGTAACATTCTATTATTCCATGCCACTACTTCTTACTGATGAGCAGCTGTAATATTTTAGTGAATTATTCACTGAATTTTAGAAGTTACAGTAAGCTCAGCCATCTTTTTCATAACACATTCACCCTACATGCATTTTTCATTTCCATGTGCAAGTGGCAGAATATACTCTCATACAAACACTCTTTAAAACAAAAACATTGAGCATGTTGTCAGCCTTCAGAGAATACACACACCTAGGTCTATGTATTACCAAAACATTCTGTAGATATATTTAATATACTTTTTTATCCCCTTCAACAGAACTCCAAACAGTAAATGTATTGTGTGTTTTTCACAAACCATGTTACTCCTTAGATGTGATTCCATTTTAAACAACAGGAAAAAAAAGTCAGGAAAGCAAAAGATCAATAGTGGGTTCCTCTAACGCAGTTGAGGGTAAATAAAAACAAGAACCAGCTGTACAAGAGAGGCACATATTCTATAAGCATCTCAGATAATATTGCAACTCTCACACATACCGATAAAAAACCCCAACAACTTCAGAACCTGAAAACGTGACAATCAGCAACAAAATCATACTTGTATTGACCATCTCTAGAAGAGTATCTTATCAAAGTAAAAATCAACTTCACAACTGAAGCTCTTAGCAGTAATTGCAATTGCCTAACCACCAAAACCCCCACGTTTATCAGTTTCCGAGCTGAAGGCACAATTTTCTTTTTGTTTATTAAATGATATGAACCACACATACGTAAAAATACTCTAGAGAAGGCAGCTCAGGTAAGAAAGCTGCATATATGCACCTGAACTATATGTTAAAATGACTTTCCAGACAGTGTTTCTTTGTGTGAGATCAAAAATCTCTCAACATAAGGTAAATTTATGGCATGGAGAGTTCTTCAAAAACCTACAAGGAGCAGTATTTTTAAGTAATTAGCCATCCTTTTAAAAAATTACATCTGGTTTAGGACCATCTTGCTATGCAACACTGAGACTTATTCATGGTCCACATAACTGACCCAAATAACTGAAAATTAAGTCTCTCAATTTTTCTCTATGAGGGGCACTTGTGTTTCACTATTTGAAATCTCTGTGATTTTTCAAATGTAAACTCTCACTTCTTAGACTTCATACTGATTAAAATGCTATCTCACTGAGGTTACAGTACATTAATTTTCCTTTTATGAAAGCCTCATATCTGACCACTCAATCCTAGCAGACTGTCTCTTAACATTGTTACTTCTCACTGATTTTAAAATATGTATTTCATATTCCCTACTGCTAGTGGTGTTTATCCTGCAGTTGCACACACTAGTGATTGAGGGAACTCAGAATGCACAGAGAAATAAGATTCACAGAATCTGATGAATATATACAACTCAAACTCTTGTATGTAATTCACAAAGTACTGCTATATTAAATCAGAGCAAATGCATGAGAAAGCACAGTTACCTCTAAAACAATTAACTCAGCTCTATTTAGCTGTGTGTTATTTTACAGTGTGGTGTAACTCCTCTCCTCTAAGATCCTCCACAAAGAAATAGTTATGTTTTATGCTCTACTGATATTCTTTACAATGTTGAGCAATATGAATATGACAAGCTGAGAGAGAACTTCCTCAAAACAGATGCTCTAAGAGCACCTCCAAAACAAGAGTGGAACTCCACCTCAGCCCTGTACTCTGACCCACCACTCAAGGGACTTCCTTTCCTTCTGGCCAACACTATGGTAATGGGGCACAGTTACAAACTTTACAGAGCTTTGACAAGATTTTTTCCTAATCAAATCATAGAATCATTCAGGTTGGAAAAGACCCTTGGGATCATTGACTCCAACCATTAACCCTACTCTACAAAGTTCACCCCAAAGCCATATCCCCCAACAGCACATCTAAACAACCCTTAAACACACCCAGGGATAGTGACTCAAAGCACCATCCAAGTCCTTGTACTGGTCTTCCTGACCAGTGTGGCCATGCTACATAGCACAAGCCAGTTGAGGAATGCTCCCCGTGCAAGGCACCTGGAGGTTCTTGCAAACCACCCAGACAACAATGGTCCATCATAGATTACACAGCACATTTCCAGGTCTCGTGTAGACCACTTTGCAGGAGCCACACGCATCACTAAATATACTTTGTTCTCTAGCTACTCAGGCAATATCTAAACAACAAGCAAATCTTTTTTTCAGTCATATTCACATGGTTACATGAAGTAATTTTCAGTATAAAGAAATGCAGCCAAAAAATGCTAACAGTTTTGTGGAAAAAGCTCTACATTCTAATCAAATCCTATTTTCAAGCCTCAAGATAACCTACTTGACTATGATAGACTTGGACATTATACCTTAATACTCTTTGTACTGACATGTCATTAAGACTGTCCAAACAGCTAAAACCAGCCTCATGGAGAAACAAAAGATACGCATTTGTAACACTATATTTTCTTTTCCACGACTGTCATGTATCTTAGCAAAACACAAAATAGGCTTTTGTTTTGCACTCCTGTACAATTAACAGCATTCTCCTTGCATCTGCTATTACATCATTTGTATGGGACAGGCATATCCAAGACAAGCAACACTCTTCAGCTCAACAGCAGAGCTACCACTCTTCTAAGAAAAGGAAAACTGGAGAGTGAACTAGAAGTCCTGCTAAGTATGTATGTAAACTCTGGCAAAGAAGATGATGTTTCAAGGTTTACTTTCAAATGGGAAAGTTGTATTTTCAGGTGCCAATTTTAGGTGCATAGACAAGTACTGAGTGTACCCTGGTCTCTTCTCCCTCAGGGCAGTCAGCTAAGGCAGACCAAACAAGCAGAGGTTATCCTGCAGGGTCACGGACAAAGACAGCCCCAGGCCATTCAGGCTTCATAAATACTTATCATACCTGGGCATTCCAACAGTATCCCACACATTATGTTATTTTTCCATACAAGTCGCTTCCTTAAGCATTATATTAAATAAAAAAATCCCCAGAGCAATAACAAAAATTACTACTAATACATATACACAATTACTAAGCCTGGCTTAACACCTACTGCTTCACACCTTTATCAAAAGCCTATATAGAAATTGATCTAATCTGATTTTTTTTATTTTAAGTCTGTTCTAAAAATGCAATTAAACAATGATATCTGTTGCTGCAAGTTAAAAGTCATTCCCTTTAGATAACAGCCAAATACAACAAGCAGTGAGTTTTGCCATCATTAGACTTCTAACCGTATTACTTCTATTTTGAGGCTTTTTTGTTTGGTCTCAGTTTAATTTCCTGTCAGCCTTACAAGAGATTTCTAATGTTTGGGCTGTAGGATATGCTCTGATTAAAAATAATCTTTCCCAATTACTGCCTGGCATGAGTCTACTGTCACATGCACTCTGCCACTGGCTTCTGAATTTCTGTCAGCAGTAATTGTGTCTGTAGCTTCTAACTGTAAATGAAAACCCAGGGGGCATATTTGGGTTCCAGTTTCCTTTGCCTAGCCATATCTTTTAATTTGCACTGTCTGTCAAAAGGAGATGTTTGTAGGCACTAAAAGGCAATCCTTAGAACATCAGGTTAAAAAAAAATGAGAAAAGAAAAAAAAAAGAAATGCAACTGGAATATAGTTTATCATATTTCATACTTATTCTGGTATACTTCATGTAGCTAAACTCAATGCATTGATTAGCCTTGGAAGAAGTAGACTGAAACCATTTACTAACATTTCTAGCTATACTTTCATACCATTACATTTAATCATAAGTCTTGCACGTCATCATCTTATTGCTTTTTATTTTTAATGTCATCTTCTAATGAATATCTGACAGAACGGGGTTTCTTATCACAATGGAAAAAAATAATATTTATCAGGCTCTAGCCCCTGGCCTAAACTATACCATGAGGTTACCCATCTCCAGCCCTGAATGGGTCTTGGATGCAGGTTGTGGGCAAACCTGTCTCCAGAGTTGACCTCCTAGACCTATGTTGCATCTTCAGTCTTCTAGTCGTTTCCCGAGTGAGTTTTAGACCCACACTGCCACCTTGTCTCCATCCTCTGTCTGTCCCAATGAACTGCTGCCCCTGCCTGGCTTCCAGTCAGATGCCTCTGGGACCAGATCACCACCTTGTTTGGGGTTGTCAATGGACAGACTCTCCTTCCAGGACCTGGCTCTGGCCTCTGTGTTTAAGACCCAGTGGGGCTCCCCCTCCCATGGGAAGGCTACAGCCTCAGCTCCTGTCTCCCTTCTCTTCAGGAGCAGCCAGCTGACACCATGAACTCATGCAAGATTACTCATATGCTTACCCATGGCCATACATTCATAGGCCTGCTAGACTAAGAGATCACTTACCACAAAGTCAAGTGAACAAGGCATTCCAAGATGATGCCGAAGTAAACCAAGCCACTTGAAAAAGGCTTAACTGTTACTAACTGCAACTATAGAGAAGTTCTTCCATCAGTTCCAGTGGTGAGCTTTCAGCACTGAATGCTCTCTTACTAACAGACTAACAAGCAGGAACATCATAATTTCAGAATAGGAGCTTTACATTTTAAAACTGATACTGTTCTCATCTACCATAGGTCAAGAAATGAATCATGCCTGTACAAACAATGCAGTTTTGATAGAAATTTCAGATGTAGAGAAAAGAACAGTATTTGCCCTTTTTTCCCCCTTCTTTTTTAATGAAAATTTTGACATTCCTGAAGAGCTTAATATGTTAATAAATCCCATCTGAAATTAATGACTGAAACAAGGGAAAAGAAACTTGCCAAAAGAAAGGGGGGAGGGGAGGTGGCTTATCCAATAGCTTTACATTTATGACATCATTATTCACACAGAAAAAGCTCAACTCCAAGATGCAGCTATTTCCACGATCAGGAAAACATTACACATCGAGAGCACTGCAGTAGCATGCAGTAGTTATGAACCCTAATGGAAAAACTATAGATACAGGCTATAGCATATGCCACTGACTGAAGCAACAACAAAAAAAAACAGAACAAGCCACAACAAAAACTCCAAACAAACAAAAAAACCACCCCAAAGAAACCCCAAACCAAACGCCAACAATGAGAGCAGACAATCCACATTTCTCTGATCCAATTAAATTTTATCACCACATAAAATATAAGCATCCTTTAACACAGTGGACCAAGATGGGGTGAAATGAGTTAGCTGACAGCTTCCAGTCTTCAGGAAAATAGGCTTTTGTAAGGTTATCAGATCTTTAAAGGGTCCAGCCTTGCTACCAGATGTCACATAAACCCTCTGCTGGATCCCAGACACAGTTCACAGGACCCATGACCGGCCTATTTCTACAGAGAAAGCAGAAGTTCTAGCTGTATTTGCACATTAGGTATCTTTACTCAATTTGCCAGAAAAGTACTTACTATTTATGAAGAAGTAAGACTTCAGTATGAAAAAGAATAAAGTAAAATAATATAAATCTTCCATACTTGTACATCTGCACCTGCTAGTTACGACTACAACTGATTCTAAAGAAGTGTTTATTCTACAACAAGGAGGAGAACCTTGGGCTGGGTCTCTTTTCAAAAGAGTTATCTGTGGTTGTTGTTTCCAGCTGAGTATAATTGGTTACAAATGCAAAAGGTAAATTCACACTACAGAGAAAGTCCATGCAGATCCCACATTGTAGTTCAAATGCTCACCCCTGATCAGAAGACAGGAGGAAGCGTAGCTCTGTTAAGGAAAACCAGCAGATTTTCCCCAAAAGCAACACACCCTGCAAAACATTTCTGCCTGTGCTAATCAAAGTTTCATTTTCACGGGAGGAAAAAGGACTAAACAGAACAAGCTTAAATGATGAAACCTATAGCCCAGGCACACAGAATACATCCCAGCAGAACCATTCGTCCCTGACTTGCAATTTATAAACAAAAAATAGTTCTGTTTTTCTTTAACTACAGTTCATTCTAGGTGTGTTACATCCAAGCAGAAAAAGAACCAGATTTGTAAGGATCACACATTTTCCTCCACATATCAGAATGGCCAGGTTCCACACATCTTTTCCTTCATCTGTATCCTTCCCTAGTGCACTAAGAATATCACAAACTGCAGGTAATGGTACCTTCTCCATCACTCACAGCATCAGGAGATTCTCACCAGTAAGCTGACACATGTGAAATAAGACCACTTATCAATGAAGAGAGAGGTCAAAGGCTTCTAAGGTTGGAACAGGAACCTGCTGGCTGCTGCAAATCTCTCGCCAGTGCATTTGAGCCTGACACTTAATATTCAAGCCGAATTGCAAGCTATGTACTCAAGGATAAAGCTCAGTAATAATAAAGATTCACAGCCTGACAGGCTCAGCATACAAATTCTCAGTGCAGAGCTCATTTTGAGCATATTTTTAATCTCAAAAGGAATCAGAACACACAATAGTACTTCCCATTTAGAGAGGGAAACAACAGCATGAAAAGAAAAATATTATTTAGTATTTAGATATTGGTAAAGAATTAAGATGTATTTTATTACAATACAGACACACTGTGTATGCAGGCTTTGCCTTTCTAATCAGACACAGAAATACATCAAATAAGGTACACATTTTGTTTTTGCAGGGCCAAATCCTTCAAGCAGGAAATCCAGCACTTTAAACCACTAAAGAATTTGCCCAAATTTCAGATAATTCATGGCACATATTTAGCATGTCAGTTGTGAAAGCTAAAAACCACTGGAAAGCTTCTAAAACCTTGGTACATATTACTCAAAGATTGTATCTAACCAGCGGTCTAGCTAGTCCTCTATTAGGTCACCCACAAGTAGCAATTACTAATAGCCTTTTCATAAACTCCAGACTACTTTCATTTACTCCCCATCATTCAGAACAAGTTTCTATGTGGTATTTACACTTCCTTTTCTTTTTTTCTCTCTCAGTCTTGCTCATCTTCTGTTTTATCCAACATTGCTAAGCTCACAGTAAAACATTACTTATTTTGCAGTGCCACTGTAAAGTCACAGCCCATTTCTTTTTTCCTTGTCAATGTTTATTTTACATTACAATAACCTGCCAACTTGTTCCCCCCTCCATTTTTTTATTTAAATGTTTATGTATGTAAGAGGCAGTTTATAATTAATGAAATAATAATTAAAAGCCTAACAGTCTTTACACTGAAAATATTGTTACTAAACATTACCTCCACTTGGCCTTTTGCTTAGTTTGTATTTTCATTTGAACATTTACATTTCTATTACTAGATCTACCCCTTTAAAATCACATTGCATCCAGCTTAACTACATTGCACTAAATCACCTTGTTAGTCATACTTTGATTCATTCTGTTTCATTGCCTTTCATATTTAAATGATTCCATTTCTTTTCCTACTCCCTGTATTACCTTTGAAAATGACAAGTCTCACTTTGTGCAATGATTCTTCTTACTCCAGCCTCACATAACTCCTATTATTAACCCTTTAGCTTTTTCCTTGTATAGTTGCAAGTTTTCTTACAGAACTGCCTTCCAAAACAACTCCAAATGTACACATTTAATCCTGTCTGCTTCATTTATGTTTCATTTACATTTTCTTTTACACCAAGCCAGCCAGCACTACAACAAGTCAAAGTGTATTTGTGGCATCATATGACAAGAGGTAGACATGCAAGCTCCCTTCCTGCAATAAGCTATCTGCAACCATGTGCTGCTCTACCTGCCCATGAAGGTATGGTGCTGTCATTCAGCTGGGTAGTCTGTCTCCATTCATCTGCCCATGGAGTTCAGGGTCAGAGGTTTTTGTGGGCACAAGATACAAATGAGCACAGCACAGTGGAATTTGGTTTATACAATATGAAGCTACAATGAAAATGTCACTGCTTTCATACAGGGAGGGAATAAGGACCCTGCTCAAAATCTGTGATACAAACAGGTTTATTACAACATCAACTACTACCTGTTCTTATTCTCTCCTTGGCCAAAGCTACACTTTGAGGAATTTGAGTCAATATCAGGATTCACTTCCCAAAATAAATACATAAATGAAGCAATAGCTTCTCTACTCCCATAAAAAAAAATCCTCTTCTTCTCTTTACAAATGTATTGATTGAGCCTTAGGAAAAAAATCACCTCCAATGTCCAACAACAGATCAGTGTCTTTCTTCAGTCAGTACAGGCAGAAATGTGTCATAAGGTGAGCTCAAGTTGAGCAGGAAACTGTTAAATTTCATGCTTCTCAAAATTGCCCTCCACGCTGTTTCCAAATGAGCTCTGAACAATCCTTATTGCCAAAATTCTCCCTGTTCTAATGTACTCTTCAGTATTACTAAGTTTTAGAAGACAGTATCTTCTCAAAAACAATTTATACTCTTAAAAAGCTGTTCTTTGGCTTCTGGACCTAAAAGCAATTAACCCAGAGGTGCTGGGAACATGTCCTTGCCCAGGTACTGACCCTCTCCTACGGGAGCAGGGAGAGAACAGCAGCCAGTGCTGATAGCCACACAAGGGAACAGGTCAGGGGCTACTCTGTAACTGCCACAACTTCCAGCTGAGTCACCAAGTGCTCTACAGTATTCACCAGCTATCAGAGGGAAATTACTCTAATTTATAACACATCACAAGTTACTCTGCCGAGAAGCTAGTCAAAAGAGCTGTTACACTTGCTAAAAGCAGCCCAGCACAGCCTCAGCCACCTAATCCTCTGTGGAATAACCAAGTTCTGCCTGGATGCAGTGTAATGCGTCTCCAGCTCTTACAGGGGTTAAGCAACACTGTTAGAAGGACTATGGGATAGCTCCTTGCTTAAATGAAATTTTACCAAATCAGATTAAAAATGGCTCAGTATCTTGGTACTGCAACCAGTCACCTTGAAAGTATCAGGTAACAGTTGCTGTTACATAAAGGAATCACGGCAACATTTATACATATATCTAAAAGAAAATAAACCTTACCTTGTAAGATGTTTACCTTGTACAATGTTTTAAACATTTTTTTGGTAGGTTCTAGCCTACCAAGCCAAAACATAACTATTTTCTTTTTTTTCAGAACAATAGTTTTTAGTTTGAAAAATGTGTGCAGGAAGGAACAATTCAAATCTCATACCCACAACTTCCACAGAATTGATAATAAGTCTTTGTGTTGCCTTTGTCCTGTTTGAATATCAAAGCTCTTTTGGGTTTCACTTAGATCTATCCATCACAATTCAGATACTTGTGAATAATTCAAGATGTTATGCCTTAACTTCTATCAGCAATTCCCTTGAAGAGAAGCCATAAGTAAGCATTTATTATAAGCTATAGCATGAATCCACATAATTAATATTTTGATGTACTTTACCTGTCTTACTGTTTGTTCTTGTGATAAGCTGGTATTAAATAAATAGCACACCAGACAACTTGTCCTACTTTTAAAGATGCTTCAATTTATATAATTACTTTATTTGATTTATTGTTGCATCTTTACTCAAGCTGCATATTCTGTCAATGTGCTATCAATGTAATTAGATGTTTCCTTGTAGGAAGCATTTTTAAATCAAGCTAGCATTTTCATTGCAGAAAGAATACACTGCTTATACCTCCTTGGAACCAAAATACCCTGCTAATGGCACAAGGGCAACACACTTCATCTTTGCTCCTTTTCCTTGCAACAGTGAAGCAAAACAGACATCATGTGCTATTATTACAAGCACAAGAAAAACAGTAGTGCTCCACTAACTAGTGTCAGAGGTGACTAAAGGCAGACCAAATGATACAAAAGCAACTCAAATATGTTTTCATTTTTCAAATAAAAGTTCAGAGGGCCTATGCCCAAGTGATTATAAGTTAGGTATTAAGATCACAAGATTTTTGTAATGAAAACAAGCAATTCTGAAGAAAACCTGATGTCAGATTTTCTTATTTGCTCCTCTTGAGAGTATAAAAACAAAAAACAAACAACTTCTTCATGGTTAGAAGTATGCAGAATCAACACATCAGCCTGTATGCTTCAAATAAACTTCATCTCTGCTGATTACACGCCAGTGCACTGATGTCACCTAAAAGACTTTTCATTGTCTACTCTCCAGATTCATCAAGATCACACTTAAGGTAAACAGGAGTGGAGGCATAGGAAGGCAGAATCAAATTTCTGAAAAATGCAAGAAAACTAACTTCTTTCTCGTGCCTTCCCACCACTATTTTCATTCATGAAGGGTGGCAATTTTGACTATTAATTAGAGTGGCATCTGTTTCTCACACACTGGCAGGCTACCAGTGAACATTAGCAGCATTAACTGTTGGTACAGGTGTGGAAGGAGTGAAAACTCATTTCTGAACTACTCCCTTACCATACTGGTACAAGAGCAACAATTTACACAGCATGAGCTGTCTCCAATACAACTTCACTATGAACATACTGAGTATTTTCACTACATAGAAGCATTTTTGAAATTCATTTGGCAGAACAGATTAGCAATGCTCTAAGATCATAACATCTGCTGAGCACTGTGGGAGTAACTCCTGTGGTCCCAGTTTGTCCAGGGTTACAGGGGAGAAGACTGAAAGCACCAAACCTGAAACCTGGAAAGTAAAAGTTTCAATCCAGGAGATCAGCAGCAGCTTATTCTGAAATCTTCCATTTCTCAGACCATACAGGAACTTGAAAAACCTAGCCAGGTAGGAGACATTTCTGAGTCTGCTTTGCCATGTCTATAAGGAATTATAATGTAAGAGATAGCATTTAATTACACTATGTAAATATACCATATTTATCAGACCTGGAAAGAAAGGTATGGCAGAAGCACCCTGCAAAGCAGCCTGAAGTTATGGAAACAGAATTTTTAAGTAGAGTGAGCGAAGGCAAGTTAGACAGGATCTCTACTTCAGAAATAAGTAACACTGATTTCTTTGAGCTTAAAGGTATCTCTAATTCATGCCTCTGGGAAAGAAAGTAATATCCTAAAAGCAAGTTCACTACCTGATCCTCAAAAAAACAATTTTTTTTTCATGCCTTTACCATTACTCAATGGCAAAAACCTTGATTCAGGCCTTCAAGAACTATCTCACCATCATCCTCATTGAAGCAGACTTTCTAAAAAAAAGCTAAAGCTTGTAGAAAAACAGATGTAGCTGTTTAGACTCCACAGAATTTACTCAACAAGTACTCCCAATGTAACAAAAAATACATCCATCGTGTACTAAATCACTGGTAAATGAGAATGTGATTGATAGAATCAAGTCATCTGACATCACACTGCTAAATGAACTGAAGAAAAAACACTTCAATCTGATAAAAAGTTGTAATTCTCTGCAAACAAAGCAAAAGCCAGAAATGTAAGAAACTGCCACCAATATTTTTTATCATACTCTCAGACACATTTCAACTAGAAAATCTAGTTTAACAGCTCCAAAGTATTAGAAATAGCTATAAAACCAAAAGGCTTTTGGGGATCTTTGGCAATGACTGGTGACATTCACTGAGAGCTTGCACTCCATCAAACTAGAGTGTTTATGAGTACCTGCACAATTCCAAATGCTTTTTGTGACTTCCAATAGATTTGTGAAGATGCTGTTTATACAAATTTTACTTCTAATGTTGTAAGAATTGTTTCAAACTCTTGGGGTTTCTCACTGCATGTATCTGTTCTTCAGTGTCTCACCAAAAAGTACTACTTGTGGCTGTAATAAGAATAAAGCTTACACTTCCTTACTCATGTGCCAAATACTAGATTGATGGCTATATAATCACAACATCATTCTCTAATGCCTGAAACCCATTCAAGCACCTCAATAGATCAAGTTTTAAATGTTTTATAATACCTATAAACATTCTGACAGGCTAACGAAGCTAATACTACAAGAGTGCAACAAGTGAAAGGTGTTGTAAAAATCAATTTTCATTCACCTCAGATGATTTATAATCGTTCCTGAACAAATTAATTTCACACTAAGAAACTGGTTAATAAAACTTCAGAGCAGCTCTACATTACAGAGTTTTCATCTTAATCCAAGCACAGATATGAAAATAGTAATAAAAGAGCAGTTTGGGATTACTCTTCAATTTGTAAAGGTTGGTCTGCCTTATTTCACATCTTTTTCTCACTGAACTTTACACTTGTAAACTTCCAAAAAATTCATTAAAAAACACAATACAGGATTGCATTCCAAAAGGAACAAGAGTTTAAAATAGTATCAATAAAATACATGTGGAAGAAAATAAACCATGCAAGTATGAAAATACATCACAGGGAAATAAACAAGTTTGGAGTATCAGTCCTCAAACTGAGAATTAAGTTATGTGCTTAATTCTAAATGCATTTGCAATGCTACTATTTGTGTTACTGAATAATCAAATCAATTGGATTGCTGATGTACTTCATACAAAGCACATAATGGCATACTCCACTGCAGCACAGCTAGAATAGTTACCATTTTTTCTCCTCTCTTATCTGCAAAACTATTGCTACTCTAGCTGCAATCACATTCTGCAGCCTTTATGACCACAGTAAGTCCTGTACATAGTTTGGTTCCTCCTCCTTTTCCCTGTCCCAAGAACCACCAGTACATTTTTCTGGATAATGAGGAAGAACACAGATTTTGTCTGTCTGTCATCAACCATTTCAGGGAGTTCCAACAGAACAAAAAGGTAGAAAGCAATTTAGGAAAGGCAAATAAATGAAGGTTTGTTACATAACAAATCAAGATGTCAATTATTTTAACAAAGAACAACTAGTGGAACAGTTGACTTACCTCCATTTCTAAGCACCTTACTGCACTAATGATTTATCTTGACACTGTGTAAGGTCATTAACGGATTCCATTGGAGATTGAAGAAATTTAAATATTAATGGACTCTCTACTAGAAATTAATAACAAAATGAGAAAATCCTTGTGTTTTAAGACATTCAGGTTAATTACTTCAACCAGATTGACAAGGACAAGGTAAATCTTAGTTTTAACCTTAACATTTCTAAGTAAACTAAAAAAAGTTAATGACCTACCTACTGTATTCAAGCTTCTAAAGACACCTTCACATTCCATCAGCTATATTTTTAACCCATTGAAAACTCTGATGTAAGCTGGCAGATCACATTATTCCTTCAGCATACAGAACAGGAGAAACTGTGATGGAGTAATTACAGTTGTCATAGCTTATTGCACATTTCCACATTTTAAAAACCCCTCCAACTCCAGAAATGCAATTATTTCACAACCTTGGTTTCAGCTTGTATTTTAATGATCCGTAGTTTGCTAAGGATAATAAACTGAGTCTATTCAGTTCTGAAGGTTTTGCTTGTTCAGAAGAGTCTCTGACAAGCCTTTATGCCAATTCCATAGTCTCAAGCATTTAGTGGGTACCAGGAGAATGAGCATTTGGGGATCTCAAAGATTTCATGGCCAAGAACAAGTATTAGCATTCTGTGGTCTCAGGGGACACAGTTGTTGATATGGTAAAAGCCTAGACTTTATCAGATAGATGAGGAACCTTCCGCTTCACTATCAGCCTGAGAACAAAAGTCAGGAATCACTTCCCATAATACAACTTTCTCTAATATTTCTCAACTTTGAAATGGCTTTCTAAACAATATACTCCTCAAGAACCTTCCATGATCCATTTGTAACTCCCTGCTGGCTTTTTTTTTAAACGCATCTTTATCAACCCTCCAAATAAGTTCACAAGTAATTCTAGCTAACTGGACTGCATCACCCCCTCTCTGCATCCAAGTTGTCTTCAGTGTACAAATTACTGCTTACTGTATCCGATTACTTCTCTACTTGGTAACCAGGACTTCAATTTTTCTTTCACTCTACTATTACTTCTGCCAAGCTTTTCCCTTCCAGGCATACCTACAAAACTTCTGTACCAGAATTAAGTTCATTTGCTACTCATGGTGTGCTTTTGCTGATATGTCAGCAAACTGGCAAAATGAAAAGTCCCAGAATATTCCAGCCAGGTGGTCTGAGGGGGAAGCCATCTCTGAAGAAGACAGACTTGAACAGAAGCTCTTTGCCAAGCTAGTAGAGTAAGATACTCCACTGCTTTTTGTTGATTTAAGGTCTATGACACACTGCAGCTGTCACGATGAAGACGAGACAGAAAAGGCACTCTAGTGACTAAAAAAATGCATTAAACCATACAAGTTTTACACAATATTCACTTGGCATCTGTCTTCTGTAACATGCATCTGTATTATACAAGATGTTTCCCTCCCTCCTCACTCTTGAGAGAGATAG
This sequence comes from Bucco capensis, assembly GCA_013396975.1. NCBI lineage: Eukaryota > Metazoa > Chordata > Aves > Piciformes > Bucconidae > Bucco > Bucco capensis. The sequence goes on from VWZO01008647.1 coordinate 335,117, forward strand.
GAAGTTTAATGTACTGACTGGTACTTAACAATTGGATTTTGTCAGCTTTTGTGTTGAATGGCGTCTTCCTTCTCCCATTGACTTCCACAGCACTATTCACTGTGAAAATCATTGCCATGTTTTCAGTGAAGGTGACAGATCCATGTACTGCCTCAGAGCACTGAACTGGGGAACTATGAGCTGTTAGGCAAATCACCTTGGTGACACATAAATCCTGACTACTGTCACAAGGGACACTTCCACTTTCTGCCTGCCTCTCCTCTGCTGCTGCTAGTATTTCCACACACACACAGCCCCACCCTGGGGCTGGAAGGGATTATGTGCCAGGTGGTCTTTTGCTGGGAAAGGGGCAGAAGGGGTGTACCTTCATCATTCCCTGAGCCATTTCTCAAGGCAAGCTTTAGGATTGAGCTACCCACACTGAGGTGGATTCAGCACCCATCTAAGCATCACATGTCAGAGTAAAGGTTATCAGGTAACCACTGGCACACTCAGCAACAGAGAACAAACACAAGTAAACCAATGAAAGTATATTAACCTCTGTGAGAGGATGTTAATTTTATAACTATTACCCAAGTGCATTGCTGCATATTCAGATGTGCTGCAGAGTGGATGCTCCCTGTTACAGAAGAAATTAAATCGGCACCAAAATCAATACTTTTCCAGTTTTAAATGGGAACGGAGGGAGCACAACGAAGAACAGAAAAAGTTTGCCATTTAATTCCTACTACAAAACAGGACATCACTTACTGGGGGATTGCTGCTGATTTAACCTAGGTTTTCTAGAAAAGGACAAATTTCTTCCTTCATATACCACATTCATTTGTGTTGAACTTTACATTCACTACTCAGTTTTTATCTTCACACTATTTCCACTAATATTTAACATCGGCCTATAAAAAGTAACACCAAGTTCTGAAAATGGTTCCGAAATACAAGCTTGACTCTCTCAGTAGGCTGATGGTGGGTATATAGGAACCTGATCTATCTATAGGTGTCCTTGATTGCTGTAGGGGGTTGGATTAGATGACCTGTAAAGGTCCCTTTCAACCCTAGCCATTCTAGGATTCTATGAAATATATATACACACATGTGTATCTGCATGGCCTAACCATTTTGCAGCACTGACCACCTAGAAAGGGCACTGATGTATGTACTACCTGTAGTCTCACAGTTGTAGAATGAAAATTATTTTGTATTTTTATCCACTTTTCACAATTCAAGCAGTCCTTAACTTTCAGTGTTAGTCTGGTGTGAGATACCCATCTTTGTACAAGAAGTCAACAATTCTGAAAGGCCTAACCAAAAGCCTATCCTCTAACATACAGGGATCATGCCCCTGTACTATCAAAACAAACAAACAAACAAAAATTCCCATCATTGCAAATTTATCCCTCAAAACAACTTGCCAAGTACCCTCCCCATAGAGCTCTGCTCTTCTACAGGTAAAACCCTATAAAGAGCTGAGTTAGCTGCTTTAACTGGCTGATGCTACAAGACAATCAGAAAACAAACAAACCCAGAACACTTAAAAGTATCACAGTATCATTTTGTAAAAATTATTTAATTCTCCAGCAAGTCTTTTCCCTCAGACCAAGAAGGTATTTTAACAGGTTATTAAAACATGTGAGGTAACATCTAACTCAAACTGCACTGAATCAAGATCATCTGAGTGTAATTTCACTGTTAACGGGACCTATACAAGGCACAGGTTGAGCATAGCATGTTCCTCAGCCCAGAACTGAATCATCTGTGCACATACATATTCAATCGATGGAAGGAATAAGCATGTGAGAGGAGAAGGCTGAGCAGCTACAAACAAAATTCCCCTCCATCCTGTAGTGGGAAGAAAAGCCACATGCAGTTCAGCAGTAGCAACAATACACACACATCAATTTTTTCAATGCCCTGAATACAAGGTATGATAACACAGTATTTTAAATAAGTTGTGATTCACTCTGTTTATGTATAAACCATCAGAAAGCACACCCCAATAATTTAGGCCTCTTATCATCATTGGAAAAAAAATATGGAGGAAACAGTTGCATTTTTCATTCAAATGTGAGGAACTGAAATAAAATGGCATTGTCACTACAGAGAAATAGATTTTAAAATTGGCTGAAAAAATCTGAATTTCAGATCTAGTAGCAAGTTCCTCTCCTGGAAATATTTAAAGATAACTCCAAAATAATTCCAGTGCTAAATTACCTTGTTCCTTCATTTCTCTTCATCAGCATCAGATTTTATTTATTCTACTTTTTCCTGACATGCTAATATATTACTGAAAACAGTTTCAACTATTTTAGGAATAGTTTTTTAAAGTAATTTAGTCTTATAAAAGAAATCATTTAAAACAATGTCACAGCTCAAGCCGATTTGCAGTTCCTGCCACCAACATAAAAGTAGATTTTCCATTTTAATTTTGGTTGTCTATATAATGAATTCCACAGATTTTGCTGATGCAAGCACTACCCAATCTGAAGAAGCTCCTTATCAGAAACAACAACAGAGATGAAAACCTTGAAACAAGTTAAGAGACAATAAAGGACATATATTAAGAATGGGTGATTTGGATTGTAAAAATCAGCTAGAAGAATCCTTTAACTATAAGAAGGGAGGTAGGAAGATTATCACCATCATAACCACACCACATACACACATAATCTGAGCACAGATTATTTACATGGATTGCTACCGTGACAACTGACTTTATTTCAGTCTTCAGGAAGAAAAGTTTAAAATAATAATAATAATGAAAAAAATCTATGCCCAAGCACCTTTTCAAAGAAAATAAGCTGGCTGCAAAAATGTGAAGAACAGAACAAATACAAGCATTTACAAGACAAGATTATGCCATTTAAATTACTTGTATGACACAAACATACATATACACGCAAGCACACATTTATATTGCTTTCTATCAAAATTCCCATTCCACAATCATAGACTCATACCATGACATTGGCCAGGAGAGATCCCCAGAGGTCTCCGCTCCAACGCCCTGCTCACAGCTGGTGCAGGTAGAGCAGGTTGTTCAGGGTTGTGCCCAGGTGAGTTTAGAATTGCTCCAAGGGGGGAGATGCGAAGCCTCTCAGCTTCTCTTTTGATGGCTCTAACAGTAAAATGTACCTACAGCACACTGCACATTCGATCTTAAGGACATGCTTTTTCACCTCACCAAAAATTGCAGATCATCTTTGCTTGGCTTTACTATTCTGAATTTGTTCAGTATTCAATCACGAATAAAAGAATCTATGAAACGGACCTAAAAATGTGAGATATATAAGAAAAGTAAAAACACCAAAATATCCCAGGATTACGTAATCCAACTGTGCATAGCTCTGGCATCGAGAGCACATCGAGAATCCGCAGATGATTTAAATCACATTATGTAGCAAATCCAATTATAGAAAGCTTTTTCCGTTGCTCTGCTATTTGAATATTCTGATCCCAGCCTTACCTGACTTTCGGTTGAACTGTTTTACCAGTTCAACACTGTGTGTGTTCAGTGCCTAATTTCAGCATAATAAATGGTTCTATGGTTCTACATTATAAAGTACCTTTTTTTTTTTCTGAGAGAAATGAAAAGCTAAAATTGGCTTATCTTCACCTAGGAATTATTCAGGATATTAATACAGTTTGCCAGTGGACTAAATTAGAAGTCACTGTGAGCACTCTTCAACTATTCCAAACCTGATGCAGGTTTGAGGGTTTGGGTTTGTTCATCTGTCTGTGTCAGAATCCCCTGGAAAATTGAAGGATAGTCCAAACACATTTCTAACTCCAAACAACAAAAACACCAAGTAATACATGAAAAGTCCTAGTCACAATATAATAGCTAGTCCAAAAATTTAATTACAAACAAGATACCCTCATTTGAGGAGAAAGCAGAAGAAACAAAATATCAAGTTGTGACAGTCTGACATGAAAAAACAACATTAGTATTAATGTAAAATAGACATGCTGACTACAGTTTATGGAAATAAAACCCAGCCTACAGAGAAAAAAAAACCAAATGTGAACAGTTCATGCAAGGGAAGTTAGCAAAAACTAATCCACAGTATCTAACTTTAATACTTTTCCCTGCTTTAAGAAGCTCTTCTCTCAAAGACACTTCATAAGTAAAATTGTATTAATAGTGAAGGACAAAGCACAGACCAAACAACTTCCCACAATTAAATTTTGAAGCTAAAAAGCAGATGACTGCCTTCATTTCTGCCATGGATAGGTGTCATCTGAGAATCAATCTTAGCTTTTCTTCCTCTCAGAAATAACACTTTTATCTCCTGCAGTATTACATCTTTAGAAGAAGTTGTCAATAGCTGCTAGTCTATGAATGTTATGAAATCTATTTTGCTCACAGCTCTGTAACTCAGACAATGATTTTTGCTGTGTTCTTAGTCCAACAGGTGTCAATATGGAATAGTTTTCTTCTGGTTAGTGCAGCATGCTATTGGACCTGGTCAGGGTACGGAATCTGACCTATAGATTTTTCTCTCAGTATACAGAAATTGAATAATACATTCCATGAGATGACAGGATAAAGCTTAAGGTTCACAAACAGAAAACTGCCCACAGCTGATAGACAGGAATATAAGGGATTTAATCTACATGGGAAACTTAGGCACTAATAAATCTGATCAAAGCTATATTTATAGATGAATTACACAACTTGAATTCTAACCATTTCAGTATCAATAATGGCACAAATGCTCAAACCTTATCTTCCAAAAAAAGTCTGTGGCCAACTAATAGCAGATCTTTTACTGCTAGAAGACATTTTGGCAGATAGACATGGACAGCATATTGTAACTTGTAAGTCTTTGAAATAGATGATAGAAATAAATTACTAAGGTTTTGTCTCCTAATAGAGATTCCACTGCACAGTGAAACTGAAAAATTTGACTTCTAGTAGTCCAAATGAAGTATTAATTCCATCTCTCTAAGAAAAACAAAACACTACATAAATCAACAATTGACTGAGCAGGCCACCCATGTGTCACAGCTAGGAAATATAAAGCCACTACACAAGCCAGCATCCTAAACCAAAATTATAATGCCTGGTTATACAGAAGAAATTCACTTTGAGGGAAGATGTCTGCAAGTGTATGAAATGACTGAACACATTTAGAAAATTAATACCTAGTAAAATTAGTATTGTCAAGAGAGAAAGAGTATGTCTATCCACAGCAGAATCAGAGTGTTAAGGTATTATACACCAAAATTAGGACTACTTTGCAATGTTCAAACACATCTGAAGTGAAAAACAAAGCTGTTCTCTGCTGTTACTATTTCCAATAGCTTCAAATTTCATGTTTTTAACTGTACTTCTTGGAAACTTTTTTTTTTTAATCAAACATGAGATGATTTTAGAAGGCAGGATGGGTGTACCAGAATAGAAATAAAGGCTCTGTACAGGAGAACTACTGTTGTGAAAAAGGCAGAAAATGAAACTAGGTTAGATCTTGAATTCTCCAAGTGAGGTCTGGACACTAGGAAATTAAAGACACTGGAACATCTAAAGATCCCCTTCATGTCTGCACAGACACGGGAGCTACTTCTAGTGCCACAAAAGCCAAATTTTTTCTCAATACCTTTACCATATTTCTTGATTGTGGAAATGAACTAGAGGCAACAATATTTCAAAACAGAGCAAGACAATGAACCAAGTCCTCAGTTGTTGCCCGTAACATGAAGAACACTGTAGCTGTAGGAGCTGAACCCACCATCTTCTCAAACCTGAATGACAGCTTGGAGCAGTATATGTCTGTCTAGGTGGGAACAAAGGACCTCGATCCATTTCAGGATGTCCTGGCCCTAAGGAGAAACACCATTGTTTCAGCTTTGGAAACATTTCACTCTGCATTGAAAGCAGAGAGAAGGCTCTCAAGATGGTGGAAGTGAACCACAGCAGCCTGCACAGAGCTCTACAAGGGTCCCATTCACAACTCCTAAGACATGCTGAATGAGGAACTACATTCACTTTCTTAGTATGGAAATGGTGAATGCCAACACACAGATTCCATCAGCAATAAAAGCAGTAGGTATCAAGAACAATAATCATTCCCTCTTTCATTCATGTCGCATTGAACCATTTTGTAATTCACATACATGTATGAACTTTCCCTTAAATATCAACACTAAATCACTTATTTCTAGTACTAAATAGTATTTCATCAGCAGGCTATGCATCATTATCTGGCATGCAGAAGATAAGCTTTATTTCCATACATCTAAATCCTAGAGCAAATGATTTCACACCAGCAAAAACCCCAAACATCTAGACTGTTAAATGTGGTGTTTTAACTCATACTACAAATTGCAACAAACTAATGAACCCACCTTGACCTCAGAAATGTATATAAACCTTGTCCTCTATCTCTGTATAAACCCAGCAGGGTGTATCGTTAGCCAAGAGTGAGATTACTTGCTTTCTACAGGTCTTGTATGCTTTTTTATGTTGGAGTTATTCTATGCCTGGCTGGTCTTCTCTTTTAGTTAAGTCGATTTTAGGTCAGCCTCACACCGTGGTTAAAGTCCTGATTGAGCAAAGCATTTAAAAACAATACCTAATTCCTGTTTGTCTTCACAGATACTGTGTTTGTACTTTAGTTTAGCCGATTACACCCAGTAAGGTCAACGTAGAAAATACTGGATTTTATGTATATTTGCTCTGTGTTCCACCATGATTTCCTATTTATCACCTATGCAGTTGTTCCTTGTAATAATCAAGGATTAACAAGATAACAACATATCCATTTGGTTAATCAGCTTTTCTCTCCTTCATCCCCATCTCTCCTTCAGTGAGATGAACTAACTGGCTTGGATTTAAAATTTAGTTGGTATAGCTAGAGGTGTGGGTTAAAAGCTAGCTCTGGTTTTCTTTCTTGGGAAATGCTTTCTCTGAAGCACAGTAAAGTTTGAGAGTCCTCGCCAGTGAGAGCCATGGCTGAATCCATCAATGTGACAGAGCTTTCAAAAGCACCATAAAAGTACATAAACAGCGGAAACAACCAAGTCTGGATTTCCTCTACATTACAACTTGTAGTGACTTTGGTGTCCATTAAAAAACAAAACAAAAAACTTTTCCTATCCTCAGAAACTTATGTAAATACATGTGCTGTAAGTACATACAACCACCTCGGCACTGGCAGGTTTGGTAACCTCCTACTCACTGCACAAACTGGATATTTTTAACAGTTCTTGAAATATTTTCTCTCCAGTCAAAGTGATCAAGACAAAAGCAACATTTAAAACAAAAAGCATAAAGAAAGAGTTACCCTCTTTCCCCCAAAACTCAGATAGCCATAATACTGTATACAAAGTCTATTATATAGGGAATTGGTAATCAAAGTAATTATCTACAGTCGTTTGAAAGATTTCTTATTTTACTAATACAATACAAATGCAGGAAGCTGCAAATCAAACAAAAGAACAAAGATAACAAGGTAACTTTCAGAAAATTATGATATATGTTTTAAAATCATGGAAAAAATAAGCTTCTAGGATTTGTAGGCAAGTGCTTGACACTTTCAAAGGCTCTCACTAGGCTTTTAACACATCCATGGACACTTGGCATAAAACTCAGCAATTCTGTTGAGGAACCAAAGAAGCAACATACTGAGAAAAAAAGGTAGAAAGTTTTTCACTATTAGATGAGCAATTTCAAATCAGCCTAAGCAAGACACAGCTTGAAAATTCAGCCAAAGCAAGCTGTAACCAGTCAGTGCTCACATTATCATTCTAGGTTCCACTTTTACCATTCTACCTGGCACATATGTGGAGAAAATACATGTTTTGTACTACAATTGATCACGTCAAGACAAAAGGTGAGAGGAAAGGCAAATGGCAGCTGCAACATTTCAATTGCCCTTATCTATGCTGAAAATAAAATTAATATTAACATGGGTCACTTGATAGTGTTTCTCAGCATCTCTTACAAGGCACTGATTCTGGAAATCTCCTAAATTTCCAGATAAATAATTTTATTTGAAGTATCTGAATTATTTAACACTTTATTCTTAGGAAGTTGTTTATATCAAGGTAATATGTATATTGATATACTGCTGATGTCAGACTGTCTTCCATAAATAGCACTGTTATTAGCTGCTTGGTTGCACAGGTGAACAATAACTGATGTGAAAGCCTCCTGGGGTATGTTTTCAGCCTGTAACTTGTCCTAGAAGTATGTGTTCCTGGAGGAGTACACTTGCAGTCCTTTATTGTAGACTAACTCACCTAATTGTCTCAAGCTGCTTTTCTATTTTTATCATTTCCTACCTTCTCACACATTTAGAAAGAAACCATTACCCTGTTTAGTGCCAGGCTAAAGAGCATTGCAACTTTACATGTGCCAAAAACACTAGAATAGGAAAGAAAGGAAAATGTGGATTGGGGCATAAAATATATTTACCGACAAATTAAAGGTTTTCAATGACTTAAAGTTGTCTGTCTTTCAGAGGACAAAGTTTTCTGGGGATTAGGTGAATCAATAAAAAGTACAGGGTTTATAATGATACAAAACCTGACACTTTAATATAATAAAGGATACCAACATTCTTACAGGCAAACAGACTCCTCTGACCTCCAATGTACTAGGCAAACTGTGAGACAAACAGAACAAATGGAAACTCAAAGTGAATTCAGAGTTTCCTTTATTGTTCAGAGGAAATATTTTGAATAAGAGAATGGAGAAGCCATGCATTCGAAGGGAATGAAGTTTAGCATCAGTTCCCATCATGTTACCAGTATCCTAGTTTGCAATTTTCTAATAAAACAGGACTGAAACTTGGTTTTTTTTTCTTTTGTTTTTTTTTAATTCAGTAGCTGATTTCTGTTCTCAGAGGCATATCCTTTCTCTTGTCCTGATTCTCTGAATTTTCTTGGACTTAAGGAGATAGAGAAAACGGAACCTAATATAGATCCACCTCACAGAATCACAGAATCATTAAGGCTGGAAGAGACCTCTAAGATCATCTAGTCCAACCATACCTAGCACTCCCATGCCACTAAACCATGGCCCTAAGCAGAGCATCTACATGTTTCTTAAATACCTCCAGGGATGGTGACTCCACCACCAACCTGGGCAGCCTGGGCCAAGACTTAGTAACCCTTTCAGTGAAGAAATTCCTCCTGACATCCAGTCTAAACCTCCCCTGGTGTAACTTGCAGCCATTTGCTCTTGTCCTCTCAACCCTGGAGATGAGACCAACCCCCATCTTGCTACAGCCTCCCTTCAGGGAGTTGTAGAGAGAGATAAGGTCTCCCTTGAGTCTCCCCCAGGCTAAACAACCCCAGTTCCCTCAGCTGCTCCTCCTAAGACTTATGCTCCAGAGCCCTCACTAGCCTCCTTGCCCTTAAATGCAAGCATTTCCCACTCAAGGACCACATTTTCCTCCTCTGAGCTCCTATCTCTCTATACTAAAAGAGGTTACCAAAGAAGGGGCAGGACTTTTTTTATTTCAAGTATTAACATTCAGCAGACATCAACTCAGCCATTAGGAAATACAAAAGCATAAAGCATTAAATACAAAAAAGCATCTTTGCAATCCCAGTCAATAATAGGGTCAGCCAAGTAATTACAGCAATGCAATGAATTTGACAAACCTTCCATACTTCTTCACCTCACCCATCCAAGAGAGTCAGAAAAAGGGTCTTAAAAGGCACTCTGCACACCATCAACTTAAAAAACACAATTTAAAATCAAGTGTATCTTTTGAGCAAATCACTAACACAAATCCCCTCTTATTGAAAGCAATTATTTATGTCCATTAATCTCAGATACAGGAGTACTGGACTGAGAGACAGTGCTGTGTGGGTACACAACACACCATTAGTCAGCACAGACACCAAGAGAAAGCAAATAAAACTTTTGCAATATTCATTTAACATTGATTCACCAGGAGATTCCACATTCTAAATAGATAGGTGTTCACAGAATCAGTTAAAAGTTTATGGACTGGTATATTATCATATCCATACCTGTCTAGGACTTTATCATCTCTATCAGGATAAAACTAAAAATGAAGAACACAGCACAGACAAAGAACTTAGCCCTTTTCAGGATTATTTTCACAATTAATCATACCAGTTATTACACTGTGACAAGAAGCAAAACAGCAAACATTTGGGACACAGGACACAGTATTAGTTTCAAAGTGATTAGATTTGGTTGCATTACTCAAAACATGCAACTCTGCTTTCCTGAAACACCTATAGAAGACCACATCAGAAAGCAATGTGACATCTGATCATAAAAAGCATAAAAGTGAATTTGCCAAGGTGAGTGAACTATTGTTTTTTGAAGATGAACTTCTAATTTGGAAAGAATAAAAGGATTAACAAATATAAAAGCAGTTTAACCTATTTTTCCTCTTATGATAACATTTTCAACTTTTGGCCTGTCTCATCTGTTATGGGGAATTCCATTAGGAGAGAATAAAGGATGTGCTGCTCTTACAAAGCAGAGGCACTTTTAATGGCAGTTTCCAAAACATGGCCTTTTGTACTTCAACAGATTGACTATAAAAGCTCACTGTCAACCCACAGTACCATCAATGTCAGTGCACAAAAGACTGATGGTCTCAATATGAACAATTCTTTTTGCACTATTAACTGCTTACAGTCTGTTACAGGTTTTGCAGTGACCATTTTAAAAGCAGTAAAGTCGCATTTGTTCTATCTTAAGTAGAAGTATGCAAAAATTAGAGGTGATATTAAAGGTACCCTCATGGTCTACAGTACTGAACTTGTGACTGACAGTTTCATCCTTTATTTATTTGTTACAAATGATAGTTAAAAATTTGGGGCAATTTCAGTGAAGGCTCTTCTACTGGTCTCCAACTGGGGCTAACCAGAATTGCACTCTGGACAACTGAATATCAGCTCTGCTTACAAAACAAAGCAAAACAAAGTTACTACCTATCAGTTTTTACCACAAACTAGAATGTATTATCTCAAACACTGCCAGTCCCCCAAAACCTTGAGGTAACTAGTTCAGTAACTAGTTCAGTTAGAATCACAGAGTATGTGAAGTTGGAAGGGATCCCCAAGGATCACCAAGTCCAAGTCCCTGCTCCTTGCAGGACTACGTAAAACTAAATCATATAACTAAGAGCATCATCCAGACACTCTTGGAACTCTGACAGGCTTGGTGCTGTGATGCACTGACAATAGAACAACTAGAAAAACAACAGCAGCAACTATTTTTCAAGGTAAAGCAGAAAACCTTCATTTCCCACTGCACTTGTCTGTTAACATATGCAGGGCTGGATACACAGGTAAATGAGTTCAGTATTGCACCACTGTTTCCTTAAAGATTTTGTTTTACTAAATACATTGATTGCCAAAACCCTTGACATCTGTCCTCACGCTCACACTGGGACACTTGAGGGAAGTGCCTACAGTTAGGGACAGCCATGGCCAATTATAGGAGTTACTTTGACTGCTGGATCAATAAAAAGGTGTTTCAGTAAATCCACTCAGCCAAGACACTGGTAGGTACTCGTCAGCAGCTCAAGCATAAGACCTGTGGTTACTATTTCAGAAACAGCTCTACTGGATTTCTTCCTGATGGCTTCTTACATCTGGCACATTCTGAAAAGCCAGACTGTATAGCTGCGTGGTATAATTACACCTTGCAGCTATACAATCCCCTTCTCTTATTCTGTTAATCGTAACACAGTCCACCTCTTAGAGTTCCCATCAAAATGAATACATTTCCATCCTCCTCAATCTGCTGACAGACAATGCAGACCTTCACCTGCTAACTCACAACCTTGACAAGCAGCCTACAAAACTGGGAGAGTGCTTTGTTTTGGTTTGGTTTTTTTTCCACTTCTGCTACAAATCACGTTTCCTCCCGTGGAACTATCAAGCAGCAGGTCAACTGCATGTTTCTGATCCCAGACAAACTAGAGACACCAGGAGCTGAATGATTCATGAGGCAAAACCATCGATCTATTCCCAAAATAAAGTCAAACACTGAGCACCTCTGAATCCGTTAATCAGCTAGAAAATCCTTGCAGGCATTATTTTTCACTTCTAAAAAAAAAAAAAACAAACAACCCAGGAAACAAAACAAACCCCAAAACCTAAATATAAACTCAGAAAATATAAAAGGTATCTATTGATTCTTCAGTGATAGATTCTCTGGCAACTCTCAAACAGAAATGCAAGTGTGGCTCAAATATGCTCCTACACACATCATCTCCCTCTGGCTCACAGGCTTACCTGTTTGGTCAGTAAGTAAAATAAATGGATTGTAAATCTTGATGAAGTTGAAACAGTTGTGCAAAGTGAAGTAGAGAGGAAAAAGCTAAGGTTTGCAAATATTTACTATACAAGCTAAGACCAGCACCTTGCCAAGACAGAGACAAGTACTTACAATTTTGCACTGTAAATAACTCTCCAGAAACTATGAATTTTTCTATGGATATGTATGTCTGTAGGCTCAGGACCTAAACTGATCCAATTGCATTTGGACTGTGAAAGAACAGTTTCATAATCCTGCATATAAAATGTTATTTCCTTTTCATTTCCCTATTATGTATTTACAGTGTCAGAACAGTTTCCCAGAAAATGATGGTACTGTCACTTCTTCCTTTTTAATTTCTGCACCAGTGGGTAGTATTACCCACTGACATTACCTGTGCACACACACACTATATATACACACACATGCATGTATGTATACTATGTATGCATACATGTCTATATAAACACCCCTAAATAAACTTCTAAATGCAGCCACTGAAGCAGAGGTACCCCTACCTGAAGGAATTGCTGCCACAGCTTTCACAACAACCTTCATATACATCACTCTTCAGAAAACCCTTCAGTACCAGGACAGGATTTACCTTGGACTATTACTCTCCAAGTAATTGCTTTACTTGAAGCAAACAGAGGAAAGCAAAACAAACAAACTAACAAAAAAATGCAGAAAAAAAAGAATAAGTCTGCATTAAATATATAACCCAAAAAGTGATGTTACACAAACAATAAGTAGATTAAACATAAGAATATGCAGGTACATATCTTGATTGAAGCGTTCATTTAATATAAGTATGTGAAATATTCTGCTTACTTGATTAGAGTAGATTGTTTGCATTTTGATTTATTGCCTTACGATCAGTATTCATTAAGTCACTTAATATAATGGCACCCTTACAGCTGCTACCCTATTAAATGTAATCATTCTTCCCCATTCCTGTTTGCAGCAGAGCCTACTGTTACATTAAAAGCAGCCTGGAGACCTTTATTAATCGCATCCACATTTTCCATCTACAAGTATCTTCAGAAACAATTCCTGATGGTTAGGCCTTATTTCATATGCAGAAATTACAAGTTGTATTTTGTCTCCAACCCCAACTGTTTGTAGTCTCATGTGCTATCAGGACACTCTGGACTGTGGGTGATTTGTGTTTAAAGTCATTGACCATAAGTTTGAAAATGACATTCCTAGAAGTGGCCTAAGTCTGTATTGTTGGCTCCTAAATAGTCTTGTTTTTCAGAGCTTCTCTTAACCCTCCATATGTACTGAAATCAATGCAATTCTCTGCTACTTTAATAAAAATAAAACTTTTAACACAAGACTTGTAAACACAGCACTTGATCTTGCAGCTCCTGGATGCCAAACTGCTGGCCAAAGACTAAATATCTGGTTTAATGGTTCTGGCTGATAGATTTCACATTTATCCTTTGTCCATTAACAAGGACAGAATCGTCGCCGTGGCTAGGCTTCGCGAACNGGACAGAATAATCTTGTGCTAATGACATATTAACTTTACCACTGGCCAAAAAGAGATCATAATACTAGAAAAGCTACAGTATGTGTTTATCCATTTTGTAATAGTTACACTTTATCATCTTTGAAAAGTTAGTAAGAAAGTATCATGTTAGACACAGAAAATACACAAGACAATAATACAAATTTCATTATATGGCTGTGAACTCTGTTTTGTGGCACATGTTGTGTATACCATGGTAGCAATATTCAGTCCAGTGAAACAGTCAAATGAACTGTTCTAAACCTATGCAGCAAACATCCCTTATCTTCCAGATACACTAAAAGCAAGCAGTTGCAGTTAATTCAATTGTACTCTAATATCAGTCACCACACAGGTAAATAGTGCACATTTTCTGATGTGGAGAGCCAAGTCATAGTTAATATTCAAGCTATCTTTAAAAAAGAATTAGTTTTGTTTTCCTAATTATGCAAGTTAGTCATAGTTGAGGAAAGTATACTATAGTCTATAATTGTATCAATAAACCAGCACTGCAAAAATATCCAATGGCATTTGTTAAATCCCAATCACAAAAGCATTACTTGAAAACAGCCAGTAGGATTTTCTCATAGAAAGCATTTTTTAATGCTGCTGGATAATGCCAATCAATATATTGATATACTGATTCTAAGAACAGTCAAAAACAAGTTTTGCCTATACTTCTTCACTGCTATAAGGCAACACTCTTCTAAATGACTTCCATCAACTCCAAATTTTACAGACTGTTTGTAATAATATTATGGCCACTCAGAAAAACAGCAATTTAACTACTAGGCTGCACTGTGCTGTTTGGTAACAGATCCCACAGCCCATCACAACTCCTCTGCCACCAAAAAGAACCCTTCCCTTGTTAGCAACCATTTATATACCTGACTTCATATATAGTTATTCTTATTTCTTCTCTTTCTGTGGTTTCTATACAAAAGCATTACAATTAATAGGAAAACTTCCATGGCCTCCAAGGGATATCATCCATTAATCTTTCTGTTCTGTCAAGAAATGCTGATGTTTAAAGGAATCATGTTCCTTGTTCTGTTTCGCTTCATTAAAACCGCTGTGGCAGAAGTACTTCAAAGACAGGTTTTTAAAGCTCTGAAGAAGCTTGAAGTTTTCCTAGTAATATATTAAAACTATATAGGTTTAGTATAATAATGCTTCAGCAAGGCAGTAGAAAGATAGAGAAGATAACAAGAGAATGTGGTCAGAGAAGGACAGCTACAGAAAAATACCAGCCAACGCATCTCAGGAGTACAACACAGAAGCTACTGCTTCTATTCTGAACTTTTAAAGAGATTGTGAGCACAGAATGCAGCATTAAATTAAGAACTGATTTCAGCTACCAAAAATTATGATCAAAACAGTAATAAATGTTCAGCCTTGACCCACTGAAAGATGACAAACCATAGGTAAGGTCACTTGTAGCTAAGTCACCTTATAGCTACACTCACTTTTTAGCCTTGACTCAAACTGGGAAGGAGGGAAAAAATAAAAAAATTAAAGCCATACTTTAAGGCCAGAGAGCAAACTCATTTCTTCTGTAACCTCTTCAATCTATTTTGTTGTAAAAGTTATGAAGTATCTCCTAAAAAAATAAAAGAGAAGAAAAACTTCTACCCAACACCTGTCAAACAAGACAGTCAAACAGACCTAGAGCTGCTGCAGGGACAGGCCACGCACAATACACAAGCACCAGCAAGAGCTCAAGGAAAAGAGTCCATGAGACTGACATCACCATGCAAGAATGAATGACATCATTTATGAGTATTGTCTTACAGCTTTTACCCCCTGAAGTATGACCAGATGTCACTGATAATATATACAGTAATCCTCTAGCCATTTTACTTCCATTTTGCTTAAAATCAACTTCCTCAGAGATTTTTAAAAGTGATTTTGATGGAGTCATTTGTAAATCTTTGTCTGAAAAAACATCCTCAGTTATGCAAACCTCACAGGTTTTCACTCTGTGCATTCTGCAAGCTACACAGAATGTTCATTCTATCTGGGTTTTCTTCCAGCAATGATGGTAGCACATGACACCACTGGCTCTCAGAGGGATTTAGGGACACAGCATGATCCTCTTTCTCTAATAAATTCCAGAGTCCTGCCATTTCTTGGATGGATGCTACTGAAACATCATAACCTCCCGTCACATCTTGAAGAGATTCTAACAGTGGAGTAGCAGTTCACTGACTCCCTTTATCCTTCCTACTTCAGGATAACATAGCACTTGGTGAGGGACTTTTTCAGATGTCAGGTAAGTGATAGGACTAGGGGGAATGGATACAAACTAGAGGAGGGGAGATTCAGATTAGACTTTAGGAAGTTCTTCACCGTGAGGGTGGTGAGACACTGGCACAGGCTGCCCAGAGAGGGGGGTGGCAGTCCCATCCCTGGAAGTTTTGAAGGCCAGGCTGGATGTGGCTCTGAGCAATCTGATCTAGTGGGAGGTGTCCTTGCCCATGGCAGAAGGGTTGGAACTAGATGATCTTTAATGTCCCTTCCAACCCTGACAATTCTGTGATTCTGCAATCATCTGGTAGAGGGTTTTGGGGCACATGAAGAATGGAAAGCTCTGCACTCTTCACATATTTCATTCCAACTGATAGAGGGCTCGGACAATGAGCAGGTGAGAATTAGCCCAAGCATAGCATCACCACCAAAGAGCCCTGGAACAGGTTTGAATAGCTTTGCTCAACCGTAAAAAAAGCAAGAACAGAATGAAATAAAGGATACACCATCAACTGCTGAAGCTGGACAAAAGTATCATGAAAGCACTGGCAAGGCAAACGCTATAGCCTATTATAATATATGCAATGGACAGAAGTAGGCACTCTACCTTTACATGTATATCAGTTAACACCTTATTTACAGAAATGTAGTACCTGAGGAAAAAACACCACCACATTTTCTACAGCATGTTCTGCTCAGAATTTCATACCACATAGAACTACACCAATAGAAACGGGTGGTTTATATATCCATTACAAAACTTTACTAATTTTTAATTACTGTCTTTCAATATGGAAATTATACACAGATCTCACCTGCACATGTGCATGAGTGGAACTGACAGAAAAGTATAAAGAACTAAAATCACATGTTAAAAACCTGCATTTCTGCTTATCTGAAAGCTGTTAATATAACTATTTTTAAATATGGCATGTGCTTGAGTTTGTATAGGGAGAGCACAGAAATGTAAGTCATACTTTTTTACTACTGCAGAAAAAAAATCTTGGTACTGAGCATTATTAAAAATAAAATACATAACACTACATTTTTCTCTTTTTATGCTATTTTTATCCTCACTCAATGCATAAACTGTGTTTTCCTTTTTATCTACAAAAGAAGATTCATGTCCTATCTTTTAAGGGCACTGCTTTCTCCCTGAGCAAATTAGTAAATCTAGTTACTTTCCCAGATCCCAGGGACTATCAATAACCACCTGGACCTCACTCTCATATCTCTCATACAAACACTTTCAAAGTGCCTACTTGAAAAACACATACACACACATGCACATACAGACACGTGCATTCTTCCTCTCTCTTTCCTTCTCCTTACTTGGTATTTCACAAAGATAATACCAAGCATAAAGGCTCTTCCATCCCAAGAGAGCCCTCATCTGAGAATAATAGGCTGAACTATTCCACTCACATTCAGAGACATTATTCAAAGGAAACAAGAAATTTCTTTTATAATCCTGAAGAGGCACCAATTTTTCACTGAACCATTTTCCGTTTCTCAACTCTAATTCCACAAATAAGCCTTTTCAATCTGCCAGGTGACCTCATGGTCTGTCAGAAGGCCTCCCCCAGGCAGCATGGGGAACAATCCACACAGCAATTCCAGTTCCTGAAGAAATGAACAAAAAATTTGTGTGCAGTTTTTGGGTTGCTTTTTTCCTGACTGTTTCAAATTATTCTGCTGTCCGTGAGAAATGACTGCTTTGGGCCTCAGGAAATTCTTGTTTAAAGAAAAAAACCCACCAAACTAACAGCTTTATTAGCCAAGGATATGGAACATAGTGCAGAAAGTAACAAAATGGCATTGATACCATGAACTACCTTATTTCCAACTGCAGTCTAGTATGAAAAGAATGATAGTATCTCTTCTGTGTGGGGTTTTTCTGGGGGGGGGCAGGGAGGACAGTTTCTTGGTCAGTATGTAAGCTTTGATTTTTAACACATTCTTCAGAACATACTGCAGCTCTGCCTTCTTGGGCTTAAGCTTTGAATTCCCATGGACTGAAGTTACAGACTGAAGAAAAGATATCTTCCCTTAGTGATCAAAACTAGACTTAATTTCCATATTCAGTATTTAGCTGTTCCTTTTATCCATCTCTTTTCTAAATAGGACTCCCACATATTATACTTGCTCACCATCTAGAATTTTTCTTTTGATATTATTTGTGAATTAACAAAGTTATTGGAGCACTGGATAGAAGCATGACACAATTGGGGGCTACAGTAACAGCTGTGTCAAACTCAAGAAGCAAGCAAGGCCTATGTTCTTCCTTTGAATACAGAAAGACATCAGTGCCATAAATGAAATCAAAGTAGATTATTCTTGTTCCACATAACATAAAACTTCTACATTTGAAGTTTTTCTACCACATTCTCATCAATCTATCTAGATTGGAAGGTTTATTTTTCTTCCTGCTGTGCAAATCACAACAGTTGCAGAAAAAGCTACCAAATGAGGCTTTGGGTAGAAAATTTTATCCTAATGCTTATAACTATAGATTTCAGCAACCTCCCACTTCTTTGCAGATATCCACCAGGTACTGAGCACAAACACATGCTGCTATTACTGCCATAGTCTCAGCAACCTTTGGAATTCAGAACTGCTCAATTTCCTAACAACTTGCACCATAGAGACAAGCCATCTATTTATGCCATTAGGCCTCTTCTCTAGAAACACAAATCTTCATTTCAGTCTTTAGAGGCCTGAAAACTACCTTCCTTCATGAAGGAAAAAAAGAAATTCTTTCTTTAATTGCCTACATATTACATATATGTCTATTTTAGATGAGTACTGAAAAATATGTAGTCTCAAAAACCCCTAACCTCACAGCTCCCTCCTCCTCTTAAACAATCAAGACAAACAATACCAATGTACCACATACCCAAGCTGGTCTTCATAGGAAGCTCAGGACAGTTTTTACTGCAGTGCTACATTCTTTTTGTTTAATTGATGAGGACTATGCAATACAGTAAAAGTAAAAAAATAATCAGAACAGCAAAGCATATTACAAAAGTGGTATTTCTTTTATACCCTATAAATTTTGTTTATAGACCTTAAAAGAACCCAGAGGAATATAAAAGGACATCCTCAGCACTTAACTATTATTCACAGAAGGCATGTGTGTGCATCTCTTCTTCAGCCCAGCAGACAGGCTAAAATAACAGTTCCAATTTTAATATTTATAAATCTTTAAATACACTCTTCATCCTATTAAGTCATATTTGAAATGAACTTTCAGCTAAGCCATGTCCATTAAACATGTCACTTTTGCAGAGCTTACAAAATAGTGGGGAGAAAAAAAAAAAATCTTTGAACTACCAGACAAACAAGGACTGTGGAAATACCCAGCAAAAATTATATTAAGGAAATTATTTTGAACAAATGGTTAATCCTTCATTCTTTTGCCAGTGGCTGTGTGTGACTTCAGGCAGGTAACCATTTCCCTGTGCTTCTGTGCCCTTTATATTCTCCATGCTCAGACTTTAAGCACTTGAGGGTAGGAAGTTAACTTGAATTTTTAAGAGTCTCTATGTGAAAGCCTAAACCTGGAAGGTTTCCACACCATTCTGAAAGAGAATTCCTAACAGTATCACTGCAAGCAAAAAAAAAACCCCTCACATTAGGTCCATCAGCTCTGCTTCAGGTCAATCATCACATGGTGAAGCAACCTTGGACGCATCACTTAATATCTATAGGGTTTTTTCCCCATGTATAAAATGGAAACAGCAGATCCTCCTCTATGTAACAGCAAAGTTGAGAGGCACAGCTTATTACAATATGTCAAGCACCCAAGATTTCACAATTGTAGAAGCTACATGAAATGCAAACACAGATTAACTCCTCAAGAGATGTGCTAGCAAAAATGAGGATTATGCTCCACTTCAGCTCTCCAGGAGGCCCTCTGCTAGGTTACATTAAACTGACAAATCGTGAAGAACATCCAGTGTCCTAAATCAAACAATTACTGTGAGAAATCCACACAAACGTGGATTACTCTATAATCCAATCTGTCCAAAACTCACTCAATTGATCAGCCCAAGCATCTCTGGCAAAGGAACAGAGACTCTCAAAGAGAGCAAAGGTCTGAGGCCGTGAGGCAGGGGAGCTGTCAGTAGAAGGTACATTAAAAAATAAAGCCCTCACATGTCAGGTCTGGGATAAAAAAAACAACAAAGGATTTTAAAAGCCTTTATGATTTCCACCCTCGAGTGTAGAGAGGCTAATCGAAAAGGGTGTGCATTTCCCACTGACATCTCCAGTCCCATCATTGCTAAATTAAAGCAAGTATTTTCTCTAGGTATTTTTTGTGCTTATCAGAAGTTTTGTTATACTGTGAGCATGACCATAGCTCTGAGGGGATCTCCCTTAGCTCCCACAACCAGGATTAATTTATTATATGGCAACAGAGACAAGTTTCTGAGAGTCAGGCACAAATATTTTCCCCAAATGTATGAGGACTGACAATATCCACAGCAATATCCTGGGGATTCAGCTATTATTTTCAGTCTGCCTACCAAAATTCTAAGTTTCAGGTTTTTCTTCCTATTTCTCTCTGTCAATACACAAAATGAACACACTGTGCAGCACTAGGTTAGCCTGTTTCCTTTGAGGAAAGCATCTATTAGTGAAATTTCAGGTCTGCTTCATAGTGGTAACTGATCTTTCAGCTGTGACCTTTCTGCACATTATGTGCAAGGCAAGAATACTGCTAGAAAAATCTCAAACTTCACATTTTAATTCATGTTTGACCCCTACAGGAAATTCAGTTCCTGGATGGATCAAATGTTAGCAAAGCTAACATTGCTAAAAGGTAAATATTTTCAAAAATTGCATGAATAAAGACAACAGGATAGAGAAGAGTAAAACATATTTACAAATGATCACTTAACAGCAGGGGGAAAAAACCTTAGTAAAAAGATTTTTATTACTGTTATAAATCTGCATCTTACTCTCTTTCAAGTTTTATTCAGAAGCATAAAGGACAGACTGAAAGTACCAGTAACTTGCATCCTGATGGCTCAAAAAAACCCTAAAAAACCACCCCACTTCCACTATAAAACCTTCCACAGACTTACTAGGATGTCTCAGGACTAAAAAACTACAAGTGCGGTGCTTCTATTAAGCCACAGAGCACATTTAAAAACATTTGTATACATACTGTATAAAAACTAGGTGCTTCTAATTTTAGTCAAGTCAAGCAGTTGAATAAGCTGCATATAGTGTTATAGGATGCTGCTCAACAAGAGGAATATTGCTAGCAACCCCTTGTTACATTTCAATGTCCATTCATGCATGGCTACAGACATAAAACTTCTCTAAATAAATACATTTTCAAGGTGACTTTCTTTAAACAGCTCAATTCAAAGACAACAATTTTTGCCTTCTGGCATTTATTCTAAGAAAATACTCATTTTGCATGACAGCCTATGTAAAAGCAAAAAGATGTCACTACTGCCTTTAAAAAAATAATTGGGGAGTAAGAGGAAAGGAAGTTACATACTTTCTAAATCGCTCTATAGAAAGTGTCGTGGGAAATTTGGTCTTCAACTCAACAAAATCCTGAGGTCAGCCTTGGGCTCAGTTCAGGAAAGCACCAAATCATTCATGCATACATGAAGTTTTAACGTTTTAATCTTTGTTTGCTACTTTCATCTGTCTACTAATATCTGAAGGAGGTTGCACAGATGTAGAGCAGTTCAGAGCAGAGGCTACAGTGGCTACTAAAGAAGTGCCACTTTACCCTGTGACTTATGGTGACACTTTGCCAGAGCTCTTAATAAACAGAACTAGAGCTTATTGTAGCGGAAGTATATAAACTTTGGAACCACATATATTTCTGCAACGGGGCAATGATAATATAATCTTTTCATTTACAAAACAATGCTAATACAGGGCTTACTCCTCCTAGATAAATGCAGGAAAACAGCAGCTCAGCCTTCTTTTAAAAGCCTATAAATGCATGGGGAGAGAAATAGCAACCAATTTCAAAGATGCCCAAAGATAGTTTAAAATAGGATGAAAGAAAGCATTATGTTGAATTGCATTCTTTCTTAACAAAAAAACCCAACATATAGAGAACAATATACACAGAATGATATAATATGAATTATATACACACTTCTGTTAATGGAGCTAATGCTGAAAATGGCAAAAACCAAACAACTGAAAAGCTGGCATTAAAAATAACGTTTTCTTACGCATCTGTTGCAGAATCTACATTCTTGGTGTATTTGTTTGAATGGAAATGCTGCAAAAGGGAAAACTATTGTTTTCTTGAGGGTAGGGAATTTCTCAACCTTTATGAATGGTTGCTTGGAGAGTATATTAGTGCTTCTGGTATGTTTATTGTTGCCTGAGTCTTCTCATTTCAGGAAGCATTTCACAGATTCAGTAAGTGATATGTAGGTACTTTCAAAAACATCCTCAAATACAAATGAGATTTTAAGAACTGGAAGATTTTGAGGGAAACAACTATCACATCACAATAGATGAGCTGGGAAAGCCACAGAGCAACAGCTGCTTTATACACACCCAGCCACTGATACCATGCATATCTAAAGGCGCAAGTATAACTGCATAAAGACATGAATTGGATATATATTGCAAGATATGTTAGTATTCATTCAATGATAAATTATGCATTGATGATAAACTGTGGTTGTGAAAAAAGTATAGAATTAAAAGGACTGGGAATTGTTACAAGTAACATTCATATTAAGTCTTAATTTCTAATTTTGTACTACAACTCACCGGAAATTGTTATCTCTGCAGAAATAACATCAGCAAAAAGTTCAGGATATCAGTGCAGGGACTAGATGTGAAAACAAGGAAATTGAAATTTAAATTTTAAGACAACGTTCTTACATAGGTGAGAACCACATTTTAGTTTGTGGCTTTAGAGAGATCTCTATTTCCCCTTCCTGGTGTTAATCATGTTGTTAAACACTGTTATAAATCCCCACACATCACACAAAACCAACTCCACCTCAGACAAAACACTGATGTAACATTTTATCTTTGAATTATGTAAATATTATGAAGATACAAGTTTTTCTAGCAGCTTCCTTTCTTCCAGTTCCTTTGCAAGCAGTGTTAGAGCAAACTTCCCTTTTTTCATCTACTGAATTTCTTTTTTTCTGTTTCAAATGCTAAGGAAGAAACTGACTTTCAAAAAGTATATATCTAAACTAGTATTTTTTCCATCTGCAGTTGCCATCATGACTCCATTAAATGGACATGTATGTTCTATATACAATTGTTCCTGTCTTAAGCTTTAGAGGAAAATTTCATATGATCGTTGTTTTGTGTGCCTCAAAAAGAGAGCACCAGAGACTGTAACGAAAAGTGACATTAATGAGATAAAGTGATCAAAAATAATTCTACAGGTCATCTTTTCAGTGTATGCAGTCCTCTAACAATTATTCAGAGAGTAAGACTTCTGGTTATCGGAGCATAATCATACCAAGAATTTAATTGCTAAGAAATAAACATACTGCTATATTCTTATTTTCATCTCCATTTTATGGATTTTTTTTCTTCCCCTTCCCAAGAAATTGGTGTACTCACAGATTTTCATGAGAGAGTCAGGTTTTGCTGAGAGTTCAGCTCTCATTTTGGCACCCAGAGGAGAGCCAGACTTCCCTAAGAGCTCGGTGCCTTGCAGAACAGGAACTGTGAGCAGTGGAGCTATTTTGAAAGCCTAGCAGCTGCTGTGTAGGCTGAGAATAGGAAATTCTAGCCATGAGCTCTTTCAAAGCCTGGCCTTACCCAACTTTCTTCATAGCATTGTAAGCAAGAACCCTAAATCTAGGAAATTACTGATTCTTTGCTATGTCCTTTGTCCTACTGAAAAATTCCACTTTTACTGCATCTGAAGAACCTTAGATTACCATTAATACCACTAGGCATGTTTCTGCCTCCAGGTACAGCTCTGACCTTTTTCAGTGCACCATTCTTCAGGGCAAAAAGGTTATTTTCTCTCTTCCTGATTTAACAGTAAAGGTACCTCATTATTTGTACTATTAGAATTGTAAAGAAAAAGAAAAAATGCTTAACATTTGACTCAAAGTGTTGTGCTACTGCATGCTCATCCCCTGCCCCTCTCTAGGTACAATCTGAACAGTCTATGAAAAAACAGAGCCCTCCTCTCTGAATACCCCTGATCAATTAGAGCACACACTCACTTTCTCAAATTAGTCATTTTAGAATTTGGAAAAGACATGATTACTAATAATTCTTAATTTTCTGTGAAGTCATAACCTCAGAGTAATCTCAGATGATGAAAAAACAGTCCAGAAGTGGAACAGGTTGCTCAATGCTTTGCAGATGCTCTCGGCTGACAGCCTCAGTTGGCTTGATACTGCAGCACATGGAGCATTAATTTTCTTTTGAAATACTTATTTTTCAGAATTTCTTTATGACAGCTGTTGCCATTTTCACTCTACAAACTTTTGCTGCATTACCACTTTGGCTGCAGCTCAAGCTCAAACTTACTTCCTTTTCAGAGTGGTTTTGGGGTGGTTTTTTGTTTTGTTGGGGTTTTTTTTGTTTGTTTGTGGTTTTTTTTTTTTTTTTGCAAAATGCTTCGTTTTCCTAACCATGTGTGTCATTTATTGAAGCTATCACAAATAATTGTAGAAACCTTTTGATACTTGGATAATGTTATCAAGTTCACTTAGCATTTTCTATAGTCTCCCTTAAATTGTTAGTTTGCTTGAGAAAGACAAGATAAAGTCTGTTTTTTGAAAAAAAAAAAAAATGTGGTCTGCAAAAGGTCTTAAAAATTCATAATAAATGTTAAAAAAGGTGACTTTGCCATGTAAGGCATCAAGAGAAGAGACAATCCCAATTCTTATAACTGGAAGATGAAGTATTTTAAAGACATTTTGGCTGATAACTCTAAAGATGTATAATCAGTACTCTAAATCTTTTCTAAAATTAAGTCAAAAGGAAGTCAGAAGAGGTCTTCAGTTTAAACCAACATTTCCAAATGTCTCATTTGGATGATACTGACATTGGCAATCTTACAAATTTGAGCATTAAACTTTAGTTTATGCAAGAATCCTGTGAAAACGATGATTTTGAAGAGATTTAAGATTTTCTTGTTTTTAAACACGAATTGAAAAATCTCCAAACAAATTATATTAGGAAAGTTATCACCACCACTAGACAACTACATTCCTTGTGGTAATTCAAAATATCTTCTAAATTTAATTCCAGTTGACACATGCATTATTATGAGCATTCTGTAATCATGCATCTCTAATCAACTTTAGATCCCAAATTATGTTAGTCTGGAAAGTTTCAACACTTAATTGTACACAGTCATGAACCAAACCCTCGGTAGAGACATGGAAACATATTCAGTGCAATTTAATTGCTAAAATACAGGCTGCTCTTCCCTTACCCAGGCTAAATGGACTAAGTACTATCTTTTCAATTTTAACCAATTACATTGTATAAAAAGAGTGTGGAAGCACTTCTCCTCCAAATGCTAACAGAACAGGAAACTAAGATTAGTACAGAACATCAGAAGACAAACTACATATTTCAGTTAGAAAAATTATTTGAAATCTAATGAATTTTCTTTTAATGAAAATACACAAAGATTAAATAAAAAAAGCAGTTAAAGCTAAAGAAAGCAAAGTGGGCCACTTGCCTTCAAAACAGATATAGGAAACCAAATGGAAGTTATCATTACCTAACCAGCTGGAAATCCAAGGTAGAACACGCATCAGTTCTTAGAGAGCAATGTTCTCATCTGGTGCTTGACCCCCCTGAGAAGAGGCAGACAGCACAGCCCCGCGGGTGGACTCTGCACATCTCCACACAGTTGCTCTGTTAGCTACAGCAGAGCATTTCAGCATCCTTGTGCTGGCTCCGTTTCTGAGCATGGAAGAGGCCACAGCTCTACTGACCAAACAGCTGGGGGTTTAAACACCAAGTACAGCAGATGTGAAGAAACCAACATTCCACTCTATCCACAGCATCACAGTATTTACTGTGGCTCTTTCTATCAGTGTATGACTGCTTGCACACTCAGTGAGAGGTGTGTCATTTATTGAAGTCTCCCCCCCCTTTCCAGCTGACAATTAATTTTGATAAATAACCTGAATTTTAATATCAAATTGCAAGAGCACTACGTAAGTTACACACTCTAAAACACATACTTTCTCTTTTCTTGTAGGCAAAATTAAGCTCATCTGCTTTGACAGAAGAGGACTCTTTGGAACCAGCTAGTGAATCTCCCAAATATGAAGCAGTAACCCAAAAACCAATTACTTTTCCAACAGTAGACAAATTGCTGGCATGCTAATGCAATTTAAGGACAATAATTAGATAACAGGACTACAGAGTGTACCAGGTGACAGAGTTTCTGAGATAATAGAATCTAGTGCCCTACTTCTTAAATATTAACATCATTCCATCTCAGTCAATTGATTTATGGTAATTTTAAAAGGGCAAAGCAAATTCTTTTTATTGCTAATAATATTGTGCTTCTCCAGCATTAGCTTTGAAGGTTAGCAATTTAAGGGGTCAAAACTTAATTATATTATTGCCATTTTATTTACTTTTCTTTTTTAATCTCTCCTCTTTGAAGTCTTTTTTTATGATAGAAATTTTAAGGCACTTGATTAAAAACCTGAGTCTCTTGAAATCTGAGTTCGCTGTGCTCCATACAAAAGAGATCACGACTCAAGTAATCTGTTTCTTATGCCCATTTAGAAATTCCCAAATTTTTCCCACATCCACTTTTTATTGTAATAGCATTCTACTAGAAGTGATTTGGTTAAATGTGTATCAGGTAATAGAAGATTCTATGTTACATGTCCAAGATTTTTCAAAATAGCTGCATTAGAGCAGATCTACATAATTACTCCAGGCAGAAGCAAGCTCTGTGCTTTAGTCACAAGTACCCAGGATCACTGAATTTCTCTTTACATCAGGAATGTGTGTTAGAATAATCTAGAAAAAAAACTAGATTTACTTTTTATGACTCACATTTGACTCCATGAGACATGAAGACTGTCATGCCTTCATTACAGATGTCAATTCAGAAGAAATCCTGGAGGTGAACACATTATGAGGACAATGTATGGCTAGGCTTCGCGAACGAAGCTCCAGGGAGGGCTCCATCCGCGCTCCTCCTCAGCGCCTTTTCCAAGCGCGCTGATAAAAAGAGGATAGCAGATAGCACCCTCGAGCCTGNCCTCAGTTCCTAGAAAAATTACAGAGATTAAAACACTGGGGTCCTCAGCATAAAAAAGATGTGGACCTATTGGAGCAAGTCCAGAGGAGGGCCACAAAGATGATTAAAGGACTGGAAAACCTCCCCTATGAAGACAGGTTGAGACAGTTGGGATTGTTCAGCCTGGAAAAGAGAAGGCTTCGAGGGGATCTTACAGCAGTTTTTCAGTACCTAAAGGGAGATTATAAGACAGACGGGGAGAGACTTTTTAAGCGGTCAGACTGTGATAGGACAAGGGGGAATGGTTATAAGCTGAAGGAGGGGAAATTTAGATTGGACATTATGAGGAAGTTCTTTCCCCAGAGAGTGGTTAGGCATTGCCACAGGTTGCCCAGAGAGGTTGTGGATGCCCCATCCCTGGCAGTGTTCAAGGCCAGGCTCGAAGCGGCCCTGGGTGACCTGGTCTAGTGACTGGCATCCCTGCTCAGTGTGGGGAGGTTGGAACTAGATGATCTTTAGGGTCCCTTTCAACCTGCCCATTCTAGGATTCTATGAATACTGACTACTACAGAAAGGCTTCTAATGTAATCCTCAGGCACAGTCAACATGGGTTCACAGAGTGAAAAGTTGCCTTTAACCGATTTGATTTCCTTCTATGATAGAGTCACCTGCTCAGCAGATGAAGGGAAGGTGGTAGATGTAGTTTTTCTGGCTTTTAGTAAATCTTGATAGAGAACCCTTCTGAACAAGCTATCTAGGTTTACTCTAAAACAAAGTTTACAGTATGCTGGGTGAAGAACTAGCTGAATGGGAGGGCTCAAAGGGTTGTAGTGAACAGGGCTACATCTGGCTGGTGACTGATCACCAGCAGTGTTCCTTGGGATTCAATTCTACAGCCAGTGCTGTTCAAAATACCAATCAACACCCTGGATCCAGGAGTAGAATGCACCTGCAGATGATACCAACTGTGCTGTTGACTCTGTTGAGGGGCAAGAGGCCTTGCAAATGAATCTATGTAGACAGGAGCACTGGGCTATGTTTAATGGGATGAAAGTAATAGGAGCCAGCAGTGTGCCCTGGCACCACAAGGGCAACCTGCTTCCTGGGGTCTATCAAACACAGCACAACCAGCCAGTAAAGAGAGGGAATTATCCATCCTCCTGGACTCAGCACTGCTGCAGCCTCAACTTGAGCGTGTGTGCAGGTCTGAGTCTCACAATTTAAGAAGGATGTGAAGATCCTTGAATGGTCCCAGAGAAGGGCAACAAAGCTGGCAAAAGGGCTGGAAGGCATGTCCTATGAGGGGCAGCTGAGGACTTTGGGCTTGCCTAGTTTGGAGAAAAGGAGACTGAGGGCAACTTCATTGTTCTCTACAGCTTCTTGAGGAGGAGTGACATGGAGAGGGAGATGCTGAGCTCTTCTCCCTGATATTCAGTGACAGGACATGTGGAAACAGCTAGAAGCTGTGCCAGTGGAGGTTTAGACTGGATATTAGAAAGTATTTCTTTACCAATAGGATGGCCAAACACGAGAAGAGGCTTCCTAGGGAGGTGGTCATTGCCCCAAGCCTGTCAGTGTCTGGACAATGTCCCTAATAGCATGCTTTAAAGCTTGGGTCAGCCCTGAAGTGGTCAGGCAGTTAGACCAATGATAGTTGCTGGTCCGTTCTGACTGAACTATCTATTCTATTCTAAACTTGGGCAATGCATCAACATACCACACCTCTGGTAGCAACAAAATCTATGCTACATGTACTGCATATGCTGTAACTGAGGAAATACAGATCCTATCTTCCAATTGCCTCCCAAAATGAACCGCAACCAATGCCTGAAAAATACAGAGGTTTGCCTGTCTAGAACTATAGTGAACTCTATGACCTCTCACGAAGTTTTGACAAACACATCATTAAACTGTGTAAATTGTTAAAAATCTCCTCATTTCCTGTGTCTATTTTGCCAGTGGCAGAACAGAGGAAGCATTAACAGAAGATTTGAAATTTGACTGATAAACCATGCAAGACAGACCAAAAAAGTGACCAAAAGCTGACAGAGGACCATCACTGGAATTAGCTCACAATCCTCCCTCCCGAACTATTGATCATCTCGCCACACCATGACCCTCTCAGCTAATAGCCCCTTTCTTCATTTTCTTCTTCAAATTCTTAATCTCTGTGCAATGCTGCATATAAAGTATGTGTTATCTGCAAAGCTAAGGCCACCATCTGCTGTGATGACTGATAGTCTCTTTAAAATACTCTACCCTGCTTTTTCCAAACACATACTCCACAACTTCCATTTGGAATTTTTATTTTTCTTCCCATTTCCACACTGTTATCAAGTTATATTCCTGCACTGCAGGAAGAACAACTAAATAAACCAGCTCAGAGTTAGAGCTGGCACTGGCACATCTGAACCACTCAGTGCCAGACAAATGCAGCTGCCACTGGGACTGGGTACAGCTGTGCCCACTCTGCTCTGGCACTAAGTGTCCACTTAGGGGTAGCTCAGGTACCCAACTGCATTATACAATAGATGCTGGACCCTCTGAGGTCAGGCTTACACTGTGCAACATAGATCAGACAGTAGAGAAGGTAGGGAAAATAAAGAGAGACTCTAAAAAAACAAAACCAGAGACTAGGAAAGGGACACTGCTACCTGCAGAATATTTAAACTGGAGTTGGTAAACAGCAGTGTTTATGTGACAGTCAGTCATGCATAATTTTGAATCTACTGCTT
Organism: Bucco capensis; assembly: GCA_013396975.1. Taxonomy (NCBI): domain Eukaryota; kingdom Metazoa; phylum Chordata; class Aves; order Piciformes; family Bucconidae; genus Bucco; species Bucco capensis. Next base: position 365,068 of record VWZO01008647.1, read on the forward strand.
TTATAAGTAACAACAAGAAGAAAGAAGTGGAAGGGACACTAAAAAGGTATTTAAAAAAGAAGTTACCAGACAGCAATTAGGCAAGGGACACTTAATTTTTTTTTCCTCATAAAACTCTCCCCAATAAGCAGACCCAAACAAACTGATAACCCTTCCATGAGCTTTTTTTCAGTTCCATACATATTAAAGCTCATAAACCATTATTCACTCCTCTCAGTATAAGGACTTTCTTAATTCTTAGGGACAGAAGAAGGTATGGTTTTGGACATTGAATTCTGTCTCTTATTTTCTTCTTCCCACTCCTTTTCCCTCAACCCCTACTCTGTGGCCTAGGATAATCACAATTGAATAGAAGTGAAATGAAGGGACTTCCATCTACTTCTATAAAGAAAATAAAGTCTTTTTTTTGAAATCCAACATCTCATTTCCAGAAGGAAATAGCTTCAAGACTTGCTTACTTCTAAAAGTATATGTCTGATTCCATAATGGTAGTCTGAGGATAAAAATCATGTTCCTTAAAACAAAGCACTCCTGGATTTATGGTATTGTCAACATTTTCCCTTCCTCATGATTTCTCATGATTTCTCATGATTTCTTTTGTTTCCATAATTTCATAAATAACTTTTTTCTTTAAATACTCCTCTTTTCTGTCTCTAAAAATGGCGAATGTAAAATGTTCCTCCTTCTTTATTTATAATAGGATAAACAACTGCAGTTTCTTTTCAGAGGTCTCTGTAGTCCTACATATCAATAAATACTCATAAGTCATCCCTGGCTATTCAAGTCTGAAACCATAAAACCTCTTTGGAAATAATAAAATAATAGATGCCTTTATACATAAGAATTATGCCAAAGATTTAAGTTCTCCTTACATTTGTGAACATATGATTTCATTCTAGTCTTTCCCTTCAAATAATGGAAACTATATTGCCAAAGTATACTCAGCATGGTACAGAATATAACAGAACAAATAAAGGAGTTAGAATGCTACTTATCATTTGGCTTTGTTTTAGAATAAAGCTCCACATGACACATCCCACTGGGTATTTCAGTTTCCTTTACAGATTGCAATTGGAATTTACATCTTGTGCTGAGGTAAGTAGGTTCAATTGCTTCTACAACAACCTTTATTAGTTTTGCGTGGCACTCCTTCCAGTGAAGGCACAGTGTTTTCCATACTTATTTCTTTGTCCTCCATTATTGCTCCTCCTGTACTGATGGAATCACAGAATGGTTGAGGTTGGAAAGGGCCTCTGGAGATCATAGTACAGCCACCCTGCTCAGGTCAGCGTGAACCAGAGGAGTGCTTAACAAACCAAGCAAGCTTCAAAGATAAAAGTCTCAAGAAAATTCTGAGCATAAGAGGAATCAAGTGAGAGAATACCACAGCTGAAGGTGCCAGGATATTCCTGGGAAAGATACTCAGGATATTGTAACTGATAGAGTTTGTGGGTGCAGGACTAAAATGTTTCCCTTCCCTCTCTACAGCACTTGATTGTGCAGAAATGCTGTTGCTTGTAGCTGACAGGAAATCCTGCAGCAATTTGAGGTGTTATTTAAAAACTAGCTGTCAGTGTCTCTTCTAGACAGTGAAAAGAAAAAGAAAGAGGAGAAAAAAGTAGACAGAAGCAAAAATCAATTTAGTTCAGAAACTGATCAGAGAAAAATAGTAGCAGGACTAATAGGGAAAATGGAAATGTTTAGGAAAATCTTTTAATATTTTAAAGGTCATGAAGTTCTTTTTAGAAAGCATGTAGGGATATGCCACCAGAAAAATACATCACAAAAGCGAGATGGCAAAAGTAGTAGTTTCTCCAGCATAGCAGCAAATGACCTCCTTGGCTTTCAGTAACACAGAATGAGTGAAGAAAGGCAATGGAAAGAAAAAGGATATCAGATTCTGGAAACCTATGACAGAGAGAAGAGGCAGAGACAATAATGGATGGTTGTAAGATGAGATGAAAAACTGGAGAGTACAGATGAGAACAAGACAACACAGGGGGAAAACAAAGCAGGGATCGGGGTTTATGGATGAAACTGAGTCCAGGATTTATGGAATTATTGTTGTAAGATGAAAAAGGGGATGGCACAGGCAAGGAAGGAGAAAAGCCAGTGACTTCAAACATAAAAGGAGGGAACAGCTGGTCTCCTGTTTCACTAAGTTGGATCATTTACCACATCCATATTTCAAGTAGTAATTAATTAAGTTGTGCTGAAGCCAACAACAGCAGGGACTCTTTATTAATGAATGCATGGATCAGATAAACAACTGTACTGAAGATGAATTTTACTAGTAAACTTTAGCATTACCCTCTCCTATAAGAATAAAGGTGCATAAAACAGTGCCTCTGATGATTTTAAAGGTATAAAAAGGAAGAATCCAGACACTATTTCCATCAGTGATCTAAAGTGTTTCTGTGTGATCACAACTGAATGATTCAGAACTCTCAAGTTCTGCTATACTTCATGGATACACAGGTAACATTTTAGCATTTGGAAAAGAAGCAGCCACAAATAAACCAAACCACCTAAGAAAAAGTACCTCTCCCCACAACCCAAAAAACTTCGATTTTTCTGTGCTAAGCTATAGTAAATTGGAACTCTGAGAGCTTTTCAGAGAATAATCAGAACTTGCTGGCTGCTACACAATATGCAAACAAGTCTGATTGTTCTATCTGGCTTGTACCAAAATGTTTGACTTCTGTCAGAGCTAGATTTTCCTGTTGTACTCTAAGTAATAATGGACTCCAGCATACTGTGTGTACATGTTTTCCTGATCCGTTTCAAAGCTCCATATAAATACAAGAAATACACGCGTAGAACCACCTCTCAGATGAGATAAGCAACCTATTACCAAAAGTGTCTTCTCAGCTTGAGATGACCCAGCTGCAGCCTCTGCACTGTGCCAGCATTCAGCACACGTGGGCACTACTCACTTCTTTGGGCAAAAGTTACTTGCCTTTTTTTTTTTTTTAATTAGGTTCTACTTTCTTGATCAGACTGTAGGCTGCTGTTCAGTCATTCATCACAAGGCAGCAGTTTGGATACTAAACAGTCTTTATAGTTTCTCTCCAAGTTTCCCCGATTTTAAGTACTACCACTTAGGTCACCCATAAAGCTCAAAGAAAAGGTTGTATTCTTCAAAAGTCTTTTTAGAAAGTAAAGAGAGAGAGAGAGACGTAGAATTGCTTAGTCATCTAAGCTCTGTACCTAACTACTCAAAGCAGAAGCAAGAAGCACAAGAGAACCACATCTGTCCTTCTAAACAAAGCTGTTTCAAGTTTTGAAGGAAATCAAAAAAGAAACAAGAGAGACAAAGTCACTTTGCAGCTCCAAGTAGGAGAAAATTTGTGAAGTCATACAACTGAGACACTGTGCTGAATCAGTTCATCTTTTCCATCCACTTCAGGGTGAATAGGGGGCAGTAGGGCAGAAACAAGGGCATTTCTACCCTGCCCTCAGCTTGGCACAAAAATAACCCAATAATGTGCTCAATTGGCTGTACTTCCATTTCTTTCTATGTAGCTTTAAATACAAGGCTTGCTACTCTTTTTTTTTCGTCTGTAACAAAGCATTTCTCTGCTTTCCCAGCATCAACTTGTATTTTTTGTCAATTTACTTTACACTATCTGTGACTATTCTTAGCATAATCTGATCAGTAAAAACCCACTTACTATTAGTGACATCTCACGTCACTGTCATCAAGATTATTAGCATTTGTACTTTATCAAGAGCAAGCTACTCCAACCAAGATCAAAGCCCCTGTGTCAGCACAAGACATTAGTAATTTAAGGTAGTTCTGCCCTGACTGTAGAGGCAAATCATTCTGATTTCTCTTTTACAGGTGGAGAATTGTGACACAGTAATCAAGTGATCTGCCTGAGGAAACCAGGGATGCTGTCAGAGAGATAAGATTGAAGTGTATAATCCTTGACACCTAGGTAAGTACTCATATGACAAGATTGTGGAGAATACTGCATCTCTTCACCTTTCTGTGAGAAAACTGAATATAATCTAAATAGATTTATATCATGTCTCTTGAAATGAAATGGATAGGAATTCCTATTTTGCTAGGTTATGTCTACTATTGACTACTTTTACCACAGCTCTCAACTGAACTGCAAAAGCAAAAACACAATGCTCTATTTTTATCAAAACCTGGGCAGTTAGAGTATTTATTCTTATCCTTTGAGGCTGCCCAGTAACACCCAGCAGCATCCAATCCTCACTTAGTACTAATTGCTGCACAGACAGGGAAATTCCAGACCATGGCAAGTATTTAGAGCACTTTGAGAAAACCACTAGCTGGACTTATTCCTTACCTTGACATGTTGGAATACAAGGGTAGAATCATCTGTAATTATTTTCTTGTAAGACCTAACACTGGTCAGGTGGCAGCAGAAAAGCAAAATATGTGCACTGACTGATAAGCACCCAGAATCTCATTCTTGTTACTCACACCTATCTTTTTCTTTACTGTAGGTCATCTCCAAGTTCATCCATTGCTCAGTGACAGAAATACATCCTCTAGAGCTAGCAAATTCTACCCAGAAACTATCAAAATATAACCACTGCCTTGCACAGTGTCATGCCTACAAATACACAACTCTTTCATAGGTATATGAAAATATCCATTTTGTACATAGTAACACACACCTGCACTCACATACAGATATATATGTATAGGAAAGATCATCAGGTGGGTATACTGCATTTTCTTACATCACTATAAAACACTGGCATGATATTTTTCTGTATTTTCATGATAAAATCTCTCTAGAGAAGCATAAAAAGTACCAGCCTGAATGGGACTTCACATGCACCTCCATCACGATATTTTCCGAGTATAGCCATGTTGGCTTTCTGCTTCATGGTGTCAGAAGTAACACAGCACAGAGATCTACAGGTCTTAAAAACTAACAGGCCTAGTGCAAACCTTTACATAGGAAAGAACAGATAAAATCAATGCAAACCTCCTGCTCAGAGTGCTCTCAACATCCAATACTGTCTTGTAAGAACTATGTGCATAAAACCAAGAAAAACCTTCATTAGAGGACAAGAAATAATAGCACAGTTTAAAGAGGAAATGATGTATGGGCTGCGTGTGTATGCATATCTAAGGCTATACATACACACACACCTCACCATGGCTTTGGCAACAGTTTTTCAGTTCTTCACTCACCCAACTTGAGATGTAATTTTTTTTAACTTCCTACCCAGCTGATGTTGTCCTACCTGTAGAGTAGGTAGATCTGTCTTGATCTGCTGGGAGGAATGCTGCCCTGTCTAATCGTGTGACTTTATCGCCAAAATTCAATGACTTTGGGGTTTCCTCTGAGTTCATTCCATAGTGGAGAACTGGGCTAGAAGTTGTACTCTCTTTTTATTTCATTAATATTTAATAGTACATATTTAACTACAACTCTGAAAAATCCAACTAAAAAAACCATCCAAACATTTAAAATAATTTGAGGCCAATTCTTCAAAAACAGAACTCCACGCTGCCTTGTTAGTGCTACAGAAAGCATTATCTTGGAAGACAGACTAATCCCTAGAGCTCTTTTCAGATTCAGATATGGTGAGGAAACTTATTTTACACGTTGTCAATTATGATCTTGCAAAAGAACTCGTGCAATTCACTTTTCAAAAGTAGCTTTTCCTTTTCCACCTAAATCAGATGCAATATTGTCAGACTGATGGCACATTTTAATAACATGCTGCCTACCTAGAATGCAGAGTGATTTCCTCAGTGTAGACTTCAAGGTCCAGAAATCTTTCTGGAAAAAAATTTGACTAAGGACCACATAGCAGAGCTGCATTCAGGAAAACTGTACTGTAAATAAGAACTATAATAAATCCAGTAATTTGTACTGGAATATATAAGCTGTATTCATTTCCAAGGAAGTAAAGCCAGATGGGGATAGTTAATTTACTTTGACTTAGCTTTGGCATTCTCTGCAAAATTCATGTACAAATCACCTCAAAACTCACCGACTGTTGGGCATAGGAAAGGACATGTTGGCATACAACACATTAATCTTCATATGCCCATTCCAATTGTGCAGTGTCAATACACACAATAAACCCATAATGATAGAGGTTGTAACTTCCCAGCTCATAATTTATTTCTGGCAATGGAGTAAGTCAAAACTACTGGTGAAAAGAGTTTGTGTCATTATGAATTATAGTGGAAAGTTTTTCCTTCCTCCCAATAGCATTTTACCATTTCTGCCATTCAAAGCACCCAGAGCCTAGACAGCAGCTGAGGGGACAGCTGAACAGGAATGGAAAAAATAAATCAAGAATACAATGACAGATAGCCTCCAATAACACCCACAACATTTTAACGTAAAAGTTCAGCTCTCAACTTTGTATCAACTTTCCATGTGTCACTTCACTTCCAAGCCATGTCACTTCACAAATGTCTACTGGGACTGATCTGTAAATGTCCATGTGCATGTGAATATTTTATTCATACAACCAAATCAACAGGTATACTGACATTAAGCAAGTCTATTGCCAGCCCAGTGAACTGTGAGATCACACTGCAACCATCTAAAATGCTAAGAGCAAGCTCACCCCAACTACTACTACTTGTGAAAAGGAAAAACTCGGATAACCTCTCATGTACATCCTAAGGTAGAGTTATAAATCAAAAAATACTTTTATACATTCTCATAGATTCAAAGGTATTCAAAAATTATAGTAGTTTTAAGAAATTGATTTGATGCTGAACATTTTTCTTTTCCCAATGCAATTTCAGATGATACCATTTAATAAAATAGGGTTAATAATTACTTTTTGCTGATGTCAGCTGAAGAACATTCACATATTGCTATTCAAAGCTAATTTCCCATTTGAAAACTTTGATATAAATCAGAAATGAATTAATTTTATTCTCTAAACTTTATCCTATGCCTCTTCCTTAAAAGTAAATAGTCCTCAAAACAAGATAGTATGCACATTGTTAATACTTTATGCTCAGAAGATCAGCCACGTGTAAAATAGGTGTATGTTCATGTAATTGGCTACAGTATTTTGCTACATGGTTAAATGCATGATTTCCTCTAATAGAATGCCAGTGTGGTCTACATCACATTTTCTACTTCATAAAGATCAAATGAGCTGTGACCACAGTCTCCCTAACTTAATGGAAAGTTCACTCTGTGACTTCTGAGTTTAAATTGCGTCTTTCTAGCATTAATCAACAGATTTAAAACACATTAATGGATCTCTTCACCAAAAGGTTTAATCCCAAGAGACTGAAAAGGTAGATCTAACTCAGGTTTATCACTCTTGTAGCACACTGAACTAAAGGTCTTCAACCTTTATAAAAGAATAAAGAAGTTGAATTAATGTGAAGACACCTACTTGATGCAAATCAGACATCTGCCTATGTATTCACGTACCTTTACAGGTACTTATCAGCAACTTTGAATTTTTGCTTTCTGAAATGTCAGAAGCAATCATTACAAAGCTATGAAATTTTCCTACACAGTCCTTTACCTCTTAAAATTTATTTGCTCCCAACAAGTACACAAATGTCTGAATGACAGAGTAAATCCACATCCATATATGCATACAGAAGTACCTACAGATTCTCCCTATGGTTACCAAGCCTTGAAATATTCTACATGGAGATTTAAGTCTTAATCAGAGTTCTGAATAACTTCATAAATCCTTAAAACTTGATCACAGGCTAGGAACAGCAGAACATAAATCTAGAGACTACATCTGAGGCCTGAAAGTAAGTAAAAAAGGATATGTGGTGGGACCGAGAGATCAATAGAATGATTCCCAAGGCACCTTAAAAACACTTAAGCAGGAACTAATGAATAAATTCAAGTCAATTTTTCTAGGGGATAAAAGAAGAATGGGAAGTTAGAGAACTGCAAAGAACCCAACTAAAGGTTCCCATGCAATCAGCAGATGCATGGAAACTTTCAATAGTCATCTCCAAAGACTCAGACTTGGGCCATTTTGTCACAGTTATTGGAACAAACTAGAAGCAAGAAAGAAGAGAATTAAAAAGTAACAATCCAGGGTGAGTATCACCTGAGGTCGAGAGTAGTAGGTTTGTGTTCTGAATAAGTGAAAGGACATTATTAGTGGTGTTGGTGGAGCAAGCTTACATAGAAAAGCACTAACTGGTTCCAAAAGAGAGGCAAGCAAAGCTTAAAAAAGGAATAGGGCGCTTGTAGACCCTTTTACGAAACAGCATACTTTTATGAGAAATTGACTCATTTCAAACTGCAGAGGCCAAAATAGGAACTGAAAGCAGCAGCCTGTATGTTTAGGCATTTAGCTTAAATGCAAAACGTGATCGAGAAAAATCAATGTTTCCAATTTCTAAAGAAAGCACAAATCAAATATTGTTAATATGATATCTAAGCACAACATTAACTATTCATGCTACACACACTGAGGATAAATTGGTTGAATAAACTATTATTCTGAAAAATGCTGCAATCAACGTACTGACATGTCAGAAAAGTGAAAATAATAATGTTGACATTAGTACTACATGCTGCTTCCTGGTGATTCCCAAGGATCATCTACACTTTCACTTCAAGAAGCTGTTTAAATCCCACTTTTGCCTCATCCAAGCTATTTTTTGTTTATATTCACTATATATCTCAGACATTCACCCTACCACTTATCGTACTGTTACTATAATGCTGACTTCCCTGCAAACAAGAAAGGGACACAATGCCTTCCCATTCTGAACTGAAGGAGGTTTGATGGTTAGAGGAGGTGACTGCCAGTTTTGGGGATGAAAATACTGTTGGTTGCTGAATTCTCCTCCCACAGTAAAGCAATCCTCTGAGAAAAAAAAGAAACAAACAAAACAAAAACAAAGGAATCCCTGACACTGCAGAAGAAAAGAGGACTGTGTTACCACAGAGAAAAAAAGGTCATATCCAACACCAATTTCTTAAAGGATGAAAGAACAGAGACCTTGTTAATAACTGGTTCTACTAGTAGAAGAATCCAACTTGTTATCAAGATAACCTCTAATAACAGGCTGATAAATTCAAGCCACTGTCTTCTTTCTGCCTCTCTTCAAAATTAGTCTGCATAAAAAATCCTAAGCATTACTTTGGTAATAAAAATCAACATTAATGTAAAAACAGGGGGTTTTGTTCAATCACTCCCTAATTAATCCAAATAGATACAACTTATGCCTCCATCCAACAGCTGAAAGACAATTTAATTTAATAGCTTTGGAGAGCACATATAAAATGAACTATAACTAAGGGCACTGCATAAATATCTACATCATGGAAATTATCATTGCAAATGTATCTTTCTCACAATCTCAAAATAGTAAATAGATGAGCACAGGTTTGCTAAAAGATACATTCCCCCTCTGTCCCCAGGGATTGTTTCTCCCCAAAGGGTCTGAAGAGTTAGAACAACATGCAAAACAGAATGAAGAAGCTTAAGCAGCTGCAGTCTTACTGTTTTCTCACTAGAAGATAAGCAGGAAATAGATTTGTTTATGATTGTTCCTAAAGAAAATGTCACTCAACTTTTTCCTTCCAAGATTAATCACTTCAGGACTGCATTCTTAATGTGACACTACTTACAAAAACTTATTTTAGGTTATTAATTCTACCTATCAAAATTGCCTCATCTACTCAATTTGTTTTGTGCAATCATTAAAAATGCATTGCTAATTGGAAAGTAAATAATCCAGCTGCCACTAAAACACAGTCAGTTTAGAGCTTTATACTGAATGTGAAGGAAGAGACTAGTTTAAGCACCTCAACAATAACACAACCCTCACAGTACTTGTATCACTAGAGGGTTTTATTGCTTTTCCTACAACTTTCAGGTAGTGAGTAGATGCTCCACAGCTCAGCCTTCCTACTAAAAATACAAACAGAGACCTGTGTGTGTGTATTTGTAAACCCTACCAGGGCAAACAGAGCTGCAGAATAATTGAGGCCAGGAGGGCAGATCTCTGGAGGTCACAGTTAGCCTTACCCATTGCTCAAATCAGAGCTGTCTTCAAAATGAAATAAGGTTTCTCATGGTCTTGTCTGGTCATGCTTTCAATATCTTCAGAAAAGGCCCACAATTTTTTTGGAGACACCTATTCCAGTAGGAAACTACTTTCATGGTGAAGGTATTTCCCTCCTCCCTTCCTCATTTTGAATGAGCACCTCCCTTAGTGCCATCTGCAACCACTGCTGCTGCTTCTGCTGAGCACCTCTGAGAAGACCCTAGCTCCTACTGCCTTCTCTCTGATCTCTTCAGGCAGCAGCTGACAGCAGTACTTACCAATACCTGCTAGTACATTGCATGTTCTAGCCTCTACTCAACCCTTTTTTCTTCTGGAAGGCCCAAACTGGACATAAGGCTCCAGACACAGCTTCAAGAGTGTTCAAAAAGGAAAATCATATTAATTATACCTCCCCTGAGTCCTAGAAAAGAATCATGATTTAAGTGTTAATGACAGCAAAATGGGAGCATGTGGAAATAAGCTTTCAATGGTACACAGCAACACCAGAATCTCCAGTGAGAAAGAACATGAGCAGTAATACTACAACCAACCATTAACACCTATGTGCTCCTGCCTCAGACTGAAAATTAAGGAAAATTGTCATTCTTAATTGTTAAATATGTTCATTACACAAGAATTAGGATGATTAGTGCTCACAAAATTCAGTTTGAAAAATTGAATCTTTTCAATAAACAGAGGATTCATTGCCAATTTTCTCTCCAGTTTATGCAGCATACACCAAACCACTGACACTGGTGGCATTTCTGCACATCACAGGAGAGGGGAAAGCTGGAGTTATCAAAGTGTAATGATGTTTGCCTCAAATCAACTGCAATCACTTTATATGTCCCAGAAGCACTGAAAATTATTATTAAGCTTTTGCTCATTATTAATAGAAATTACTTGGAATATAAAGTATTATACAGGTATTGCCTCTGGATTTCAGCTTCAAACCATGTTTCAATTGTTCTAGAGATATGCTAAACAGAACCATTGAAAGATCCTTCTTATTGATTCCATTATCAGGCAGTTTCCCTACCTTTAGCCCTATGGATAAGAACATGTTTAATGGTCCCTTCTTCATTACCAGAACTGGCTAGGAAGGGCAAGGGGCTAAAGCACAAAGCAGTGACTGTGAAGGACATTCCTAATCTTATCAGAGGTTCCTCTGCAAAAAGAAATACAACTTCTATCTCCACCCCAGTCATTAGTCAGATCCAAACAGCTATTTGACTTGACACAGTGTAAGCTGTATTATCACAGCCTACGCTCTGGCTTTATGCAGTTTATCAGAAGACAGATGATGGCCACTACCAATTCCAGTTAATGGGGTTAGACATATTTCCAAACAGTATGTGCATGGTAAAGGTAGCTGCATGTGAACATGGAATGATTCACTGCACTAGCTTTGTGTATGAGTAATGAATGTTAAAAGAGGAACTTTCTTAACAAGGAAAATAAATTCAATTCTCCTTATTCAATTTATCCTCTTCTAAGTACTCACAAGAGTAAAACTTTTCCCCTTCTTAATTTTTTTTTTGCCCCTTCTTTTGAAATAAATAAACGCAACACAGCCTATCATTTCCAATTACAATATTAGTTAGGTTTTTTCACTCAAGCTTTACATTGAGGTAAGGGTTTTTTGTTCTAGTCCTTGTGATTTTCAGTTTGTACAGATTATTGTAATATACTCAAAAACTACTACACAGCAGATCCTTATTAGTCACCATTATTTTTACAATTATTTATTAATACTTTTGTGTTAAGTATTACAATTAAGAATTTACATTTCCCATGTTTATTGTTAAGAACTTGCACATTTGCATTAAGCATTTAAACTCAATCTTACACTTATGCTTTTAATTAGACAATTTTCTGAATGAATCTGTAATTTATGCTTATTTATTCCACTACCTTTTTGCACTAAAGTACCAACAACTCACAATTATTTTTTCCAAATTGTAACTTACATATAGCTAAATCTCAATCACCTACAACTGCTATTACTTAATTTTGATGCAAATAAAATCAAAGTCTATTTTTATGATCACAGCATGTTCTAGAAATTCTATCAAATCAGAACAGTAAAAAAGCTCTAAAAAATACCCCTTAACAGAGATGACATCGTAGAACACAAAATTGTGCTGAAAAGTAAAGCTGCAATTGACTAATAAACCTTGAATTATTGATCTACATGAATCCATTTGCATTAGGCTCCATTGTAAATCTCAGTACTTACCACAGAATCCTTCCTCATTGTTTAATAATTGGAACTAAAACTACATGATGGTTTTCCCTTGATACACACAAACTTCCTTTCCCAAGCAGTACTTGGTATTTCACATCTACAAAAGCATGTATTTTTGATGTTTCCCTTTTTTTTTTCTGGTCAGAGACTATGTAAGAAAGTTAACTACATTTAAATAATTCTCAGTAAATTTAAGGAAGTTACCAAACTTTAAGTCCTGGTAGCATTAAGAGAGATGCTTTTGTCAACTACTATAGAAGGCATTTTCTCCATCTCATCGTCATTCAAATAATAAAGCCAGCTGCCAAGAAAGGGCTCAGAATAGGCAAACTGGTCACTTTTTTTATACCTCTCTACATAACTAAGGCACTGCAGAAAGAACTGTGATTCAGCCACTGTGCTATAATGGAGATTTCCCACAGCACAGCAACAAACCCACCAGGGTAATTTAAGTAGCGCTGGAAGAGCATGCCTTTTAGACTTCTAAATAAAGACATTCAGAAGCTCATGTAATTGCCTGGAATCTCTGGAGTCACTTCAGAAAACAAATTCTGTCAAAGGGTTTCCTCACAATAAAGGGTCACCTTAAAGACTAACAGGGGAAGACAGCAAGTCCATTAGATCAAGTGACCAAATCCACCACCAGCTTGACATTTTGATGCAAGAGAAGAAAGGTGTCAGGAAATTAACCAGCCTTTAACTGGGCAAAGACCAAGACTAGAAGTGGAAAGAAGTGTAATGGAATTGGATATCAATCTATCAGTGGCAACTCTGAAATGGCTTGTAACACCAACCAAAAGAGGATGGATGGAGTATGTGAAAAACAAGCTCAAGTAACCTGTCTAGCAAGCCACTGAAAAAAACCCAAGCCCTGTCATGGGCTTGGTTGTCAGGAGACAACTTCATTAAGCCACCGTAGGAGTAGTTGGACATTGCGATGGAGTTTCTTGCTAAAACTGTACCATCTTATCAAGCATTCAGATTTTGTAACGGCATGTTCATATGCATGCACCTAAATATACAAGGTAAAGTCACACACTGTAGAGCCAAGTAACTTATCCCTAAGACTATTTTGCATTGTACCTCTACTCCCAGTCCCCTTAAGCATCAAATTGCCTAGGTAAAACTTCCAAATAAAAACAAAGGGTGCAATGCAGGTAGCACTTAGTAGCAGCAGCCTGAATACATTCTGGCCTACACAACAAGCCATCTCTGTAAAATTACAAAATAAGTCCATAAAGGAATATTAGAAAGACAGGCACTTAACTAAGGCTCAGGGTAATATTCTCCACTGGGAGTATTAGCACTCAATTGGGAACAAACTAACTGACTGACTTAATTCTGATAGATTGCACCATCTGTAGAGTACAGGTTATAATTGATAGGCCAGCTGGATGTGAAAGAAGGTACAGGATGTGAAATGTTGTACTGTTTCTTACTCATTATTCCTTTGCAATGATCCCTGTCTGTTAAAGTTTAAATTGTCCTTTCCATTAAATGGGAGTTGCTTTGTACTTATTCCTTGTTAATTAACATGTTACAAAATAGGTCACAGTGTTCATTGCATGACAAGACTATTACTTTTTAAAATCTCCTGGTTATCTCTCTCCACTACAAAATTATCTTAATAGTAAACATAAAAAGAGCCCATGGAGTTGTTCACAACCAGGCTGCTGTACACACACACAAAGGAATTTCCCAGTTCTTACACTATTTCTGACAATCTGTAAGACACTGCCATCAATTTTTCAACTGGCTACATCTTGTACAGAACCTGAAATTTGGGAATGGTAAGATGAAAGTTATCGGTCTGGGGACTAGTGAGGTCTAGAACACTGTATGGTCTTTATGCTACTGCCGAGGCATAATTACATCTGAAAATTACAATCTTGAAGTTGGTTTATTCCAAAATTTGTACAACTATAATATCTCACACATGTTTTATAATACCATTTAAGACTTGGTTAAGAGTGCTGGATCTTGGAAAGGACTCCCTCCTATTTAGTGTAACAAAACTCAGAGAGCTTAATCTGAAAATCCTGATGGCAACAGCAGACATGGAATAAGACACAATTTGAGTATCTTACTTTTACTGGTATGCAAATGCTTTCACCAAGGAATATACCTAATTTACCTAACTAAGACAATGGAAAATAGTTTTCCACATGACCCCCCAGAAATCCCTCCTACCTCAGTATGAAGTTATTGTAATCAATGTGTTTGATGATTCAGTGATTTATTTGTATATGCATGAATGTAAAAGGACAAATACAACAGTAAATAGAAACTACAAAATTCTGACTCACTGATCGTGAGTCAAAGAAAACAAATCAGGAAAAAAATGGTTAATTTTAAGGTAGTATTTCCTCTGATTGTACTCTAGCACCTAAAAGTCCATTCACACTTGTATTTTCATTTGAAAATGAGCTGAACAGACAGTTACTATGTGCCCCATACCATGACAGTCCCAAAAGGCAGTGATTTCACTCACTTACAGTCTCATAGTCAAATGCATGACGTATGCAGGGAGCTGCTGTCACTCCTTGAGCTTCAACTGCTAAACCAAACAGTATGACAGAACTTAATTAAAAGAAATGAATATAGCATAACTCTTGAAAAAACAAAACTCAATCTGCCATTCAACAAAAAAAAGCCAACAGCACTCACTTTACATGTTGATTTTTGCTGTTTCCTAATAGAAATAACTAATTTTATACTTGTATGCACGAAAAAGACAGCCCTAGGCTTGAGTTTAAACTTACACATTTTACCAGATCATTTCCAAACTGTTATTGAAAGATACACTTCATTATGTTGTTTCTGTTATCCACTCTGTTGTACCACAGCAGTAACAAGATACACACGCATGTTACGTAGTCTCTAAGAGACTAGAATTATATTTGAATTAATCATTTTTTGCAGAAAAACAGAAACCTATTTTGAGACTAGTGGCTTCCAACAGGAACTCAGAAACAAGCTTAACTTTATCTCATAGATGTTCTTCTGGTGTTTCAAATATTTTCTAGGGGATATAAAAATAACTTGAAGCTTCTTGTCTCCTGAACCATACTGCAAAAGGTCACTACAGATAAATCAGTGCCAGAACAGCAGTCATTATTAAGCTCCAAATGGCCTGAGTTTTTCCATTTTTCAGTGGCAAGTTTTTGTTTAACATCAATTAAATCTATTACACAAGTCATTGCTTCGTGTCCTGCACATAGAGAAGTCTGTACACATCAACACAAACATAGGAATACAAGGTCTGAAGAATCTACACTTGGACTTACACCCTGTTTAACAACTGCTTTCTCATGTCTTCCCCAAAGCAAGAACAACATAAGAAAATTACAGCAAACAGTTAATTATTTTTCCTTAATTTCTATGGATTTCCAACCATTCACTACAAGAAAGCTCATCAATAAACAGAAGTCACATTGGTAAGGGCCACGGTTACTAAAAGTAACACTTAGCTAATTTAATCCAAGATAAAAGGCTCCATGAGCATGACACAATATGTGCAATGCCTGTTTTTATTTCTACCACACTGACCTGCTGAACAGCTTGCAATAAATGCCATAAGCAATATGCCACATTTACAGCATTTAGATAGAAGGTATGCAACCTACACAGAAACAGAAAAATTGAGCTTATTTAGAAATGCTACTTGTGCTCTTAAATTTTTATCAAGTATGTTGCCACAAGGCCAGGGCAACATGAATTCAGGCTGCTTTGTCTGTCAGGCATACAGCAGCATAAACAGAGATAACCTGAAATTAAAAATCCTATAACCAATTGATAAACAGGAATATAGTTTAAAAGATGAAAGATGACAAAACACCATATGCAAATCCAGTTTTTACTCTAATATATACACACATTTTAATTGCCTACTTCTGTAAAAGTAAAGTGAGGCAAAGAACAAACTTATCAGCAGAATTTACTCTGTTGCTTACATTTTCTGACTTAATTAGATTTAAGAGCACATATATAACATACTCCAGGTTTTAATAACACATAGTACATTATGATAAATCTTTATAGAGCTGGAAACAAAAAACCCTTTATACTTTTAAGAATACATCTGGAATGAGTAAAACAAGTAAAATGACTTACTTCAACTAACCTTGTATTATTAATGAAATGATAGGAAAGATTATGACACCAAGTAGAAGTAGAGGGCAGACATCTAGCTAAGGGTAACAGAGAAACATTGCAAGGAGTCTTAAAGTTGAAGCAACATCAAGCTGCAATTCTGGCTGCTGCTAAGGGCATGATGTTATTCCCTGCAATTTCTGCTAATAATAGATTTAAAGACAGGTAGTTCAATACTAATGTCGATCTTCTCAAAACAGAATCACAGAATCATTGAGGCTGGAAGAGATGTCTAAGATCATCAAGTTGAACCATACCTATCACTAACATACCACTAAACCATGCCCCTAAGAGCTAAAACCCCTCCAGGGACAGTTATTCCACCACCTCCCTGGGCAGCCTATTCCAAGACTTAACCACCCTTTCATATAGTTACCTCCTTGTTTACCAATTTACAACTGTATCAGTGGCTCAGTACTCTGTACATTTCAATAAATTTGTTTCCTGCCTCACCAGTTTCAAGTATTAATAGTGTGTTAAAAAAATATTTTTTTTTACAATCTCTAAAGGGAAAAAAATTCTGTTGAATAAGTCCCCAAATCTGTTCTCCAAACACACAAAAAATCTCATCCATAACAGCTAAAGTTTCTTAACAACAGTGAAATTAAAGCACACACAACTACTCATGTAAACAAACTTTGTTCACTGAGATGCTCAAGAAGAAATCCTAAGGAAGGTTAATTTTTTTTAGAAGTGTTTACCTCACTAATTTCATTTTCTATCTCAGTGCTGTTTTGCATCTGTAAGTACATTATAATAGATATTTACCTCAAAGGCTGAGACTGATGAATCAAAGTGACAATGATGAGACTATGGAGAGCAGTTTCCAAAACCCTATTCCAGGCCAAGCGCTGTAACATTTATTACCCAATGCCCCAAAGAGAACTGAAGGATCTGATTACAAGTTCAGCTTGTTTTTCATAGAAGCAACACATCTCCAACAAGCTGAGCAAAAGTAACCTATTTCTGTGATACAAAAACTGCAGTAATGCACAAAATTCAGTGAGCCCGAATCTGGGAGGCAGCATCTCATCACATCTCCCATCTTTGCAACACAGCTACATTCCCTCACCATGCCTTAAGGAAATTGCAGGATGTCACATTTCTACAGGTTTTCAATCCACATCTGTTTCCTCCCAGTTCCACAGCCTGCAGCTGGGTATACAAACACAGCACACTCCAGCTATGTGTGCTTCAGTACTTCTCAGAAAAATCAGGTTAAACAAACATATACTCCCAAACATGCAATTCCATCAGTTCCTGGCCAGTCTGTCCCCACAAGCTACAGAGCACATAATGCACAACTTTACTGGGCAGGTCTATATGCAGCTTGTGATTTACAGCACTGCCCAAGCCAAGGCAGGAGCTATGGCTTCCCTACTGAATTTAGTACAAGGGTTGTTGGTTTTTTTTATGATTATCAAGAAATCAAGATGGGAAAAGTGCATATTTCAGGTCTGATCAAATTGGGGAACTACTTGTAGGAACCTATTCCAGATTAAGTGAGAGAGAGAGTGATAGAAAGGCTCAGGGGAAAAGAAAATGAAGGACAATTTGGGGGAGGAAGGTGAGTGATAGGACAAAACAAAGAACAGAATAGACCCAGCTGAGAGCAACATTTTTTATTTCAAGAGACCCTTGGTTATGTCTTGGCTCAGTTATATCTGCAGGATATATCATTGCTCACAAATATTCCTGCAGTAGCCTTTTGATGAGCTGGCACAGTAATAAATGGGGAGATAATTTGATGTGTTGAACTTTTATTGCCAGCAAGGAATAAAAGGATTTTCAGCTCCCTGGCTGAGTCTGCAGTACTGACAGCTGGAGAAGGGAAAGAGAAAAGCAAAAGGAGAGTAGGTATGGATTTCTCATAAAAATAACCTCAGCAATAAAATAAAGCAGCAAAGAGTACATGTAAGAATTAAAGCATGATTACCAATGAAGTTTATTAAGTTGTTCTGCCATCCTCAAACAAAAAGTGGGAATACACACACATGCTGCTTTCACAAAAGATGGGGATTCACAAGTGCTTTTTGCATCAGTGAAAAATGCAGGTTCTTAAAAGCAGGTGTTAAGGTGTAACCCACAGCTATAAATCAGTAGTGCTCCCCAAACTGCTGCTTGCTCTAGTGAAGAGTTTTATCCCACTGTTTGTGAAGACTGACCACAGTTCATTTACATTCCTTCCTTTTCTTTCGTATGTATTTGTATGCAATGACTAAAGAGAATCCAAAGCATAAACACTTTTACAGGCTTTAGAGAAGAAAGTAGTAAAACCAATCTTAGTTTTACTGTACATCAGTGTACCAGGTACCTGGCAGGGTGCTGGGGAGGGTCTCTGTCAGGAGCTGAGGGGCTGCCCCATGCCAGGCACATCCTGTCTCAACGGCCCTTCTGCAGGGCACAGCCAAGCCCCTGAGCCAGGCTAGTGGCACCTAGGGGACAACATATGTCAGAGAGGGCAAATCCCACTGGATAGAGTGAGGAGGAGGAAGGAATAGAGAGTGAGAAGCAGCAGAGGGGACCCTGATGGCAGAGGAGCAGGTGCCCAAGTGATCCACAACAGCATGCCTCAAGCACAACTGCTCTAGCTCCACCAACTGCTCTACCACACCTTCCTAATGCCTTCCCCACTGCTATCAAGAGTCTCTTCACCTAAAAAGGGTAGGTACATTGTTATGCTAAGTGGCTGGTCATGGTTAAGATGAGAGGTGCTGCATCACACGAAGCTTACACTGTTTAGAAGCACTGCCATGGGCAAATTACAGGAGCCAAACCAAACATAAATAAAATCCTGTCACGAGATGAAAGGACACATGTGATGACTATTACCTTTGATATCTCTTCTGCAAAACCTGCCCAAAATGACTGTGGTTTTTTATCTTGAAGTTGGTGAGCAATAGTTACCAAGTTCAGGTGTACATCCTTGTAAGCTGCCTTTCACACCCACTGTTACCCTGTTTCAAGAACCTTGTGCAAATAAGGATACTTAGAGGTATCTTAACCTTTTGTTTTGTTTTCCTTGAGAAGGACTGGAACACCTTTTTGGACCCTGACTACCTAAGGAATGCAAAGGAAGTAAATGGTAAGTGCAGGACAGTTGTAAATGCAGTGAGGGGCCCCGACAGACCAATTGGCAGCGCCACATGGGACATGGTTTCTCACATTTTTTTCATGAGCATAGAACATTTTAGACTAACTTAGGAAAACCAGAAATTCAAAGAAATACTAAAATACTAAATACTGAAACTTCAATGGCTCCATAAAGAAAGTTAAAAACTCCTTTAATAAAAGTACACTTTGAAAAGTGCATCTCCTTCACCTGTGCCTTTCATCTGATTTATATCCTACCACTTCAAGTACATGCCCTAATTAACAATGGCATAATGATATATGATGACCTACATATTTATGTTTTCCTTCAAATTCCATGTTAGATTCTGTCTTAAAATATCTACCTGTGTGATTGCAATGTATGCAATCAATTTTTGAATACCATTTTAGGATTACTGGAATGTAACTGAAAAGACATTGACATTAAAAAGCCAGATAAACTGCTAATGCACATTTTTCTGAGTATTTCTAAACGTGTGTCTTACCAAGGATACTAAGGGGTAGGGGGAATAAGAATGCACACACAAATATATATTCACATATATTACACAGTCTATAAGGAAAAATAAATTTTAAAACAGTAATAAGTAATTCTTTCAAGTAAAAAAACATAATACCATCTATATGTAAAGGATAGTTGTAAAGCCTTAGGAAACTGACATTTTCAATAGGAAAAATGAATCAAGTAAATAGGCTGGAATTCAAATCCCAGTGGATTTCTGCTTGGCCTCATTTGTTCTAAATCCCAGACAGGGTATTTCTTCATCAATCAGAAGTAACATTAGGTATCTTCACTGTTATCGTATCAGAGCTCCAGAAGCAAGACATTAACAAAACAGCATCCACTATTTCAATTATTAAGTAAAAGCACCATAAGGAAATCCAGGAAAAATATGGCAAAAAATTTTAATATACTACAAAAGACATAGCTGCCACAGTGCTCAGCTAACAAATTAGAGACATTTATTTCCACTAAAATAAAAACAGCTTGGACATCATCTGACTGGAATTAGCTCCTACTTTTCCTACTAAAATTTTGGCCTCCTAAGTAATTCACACCCTTAACGTGTAGTTTAAAAACAACCCCCACCTATTTATTGCCCTCCTCCTCCTCTCTCAATAACATGCAAATTGCCAATTGAAGGCACAAGAAAATCGATGTAAGAGCCTTTAAACATATATTTTCTTTTTTTTCTAACATATTCTAATATTATACATGACTATAGTATTTGTTTTCAAATTATAATTAGTCAGGTTTAGTTAATTAATCTCTTGTACTATGTTATAATACTTTAGACTCTCCTCCTGAAGCATTTTTTTCCCTACACCCTCCTGGAGGACAGCGAGCTCCAAACTCGTTCCAGCAGAGGGCACAATTGTTGTTCTTATGCACTTCCAAAACTGCAAGCAGGGTTGGGCTCATTTGAAAGGTTACATCACAGACTTGATAAAGGTGTCTGATGTCAAAATAGAGGCTCCAGTAACTTGCCATTTTTCACATTCAGCAAGGAATTACCCCCTCCCCTCAGTTCTCCTCCTTCTTATTTTTAGTTGATCACCTAACTTGATAAACACACCCCCACTATGAACAGCAACTTCATTAAAATGTATAAAGTTCAACAGTATGCATAAAAAATATTTTCAGCTCTGCAGAGGTTTTGAACCTGTGATTATTTGCCACTGGCTGAACCCTGGAGAAAGCACTCTCATCAGATTTCTCATGAGAGAAACGTTTAACCTACAGAACCTGCAGATCACCCGGTATCAGGGACAGTAAGTTTCACAACTGGGTTGTTTAACAGAGCATTTCACAAGGGAAGGAGTGCAAACAGCAGCCCAGCACTCTTGATTCATGAAATCCAAATCCCAGCATCTTTACAAAACATGCTGTGACCTTCAGCATCTAGTACCTAGCATCCTTAGCCTGCAACACAGCTCCACCAGTTCTGCAGCGGCAAGTCTTGCTGTGTCCATGCTACTCAGTGAACACCAGTTCACAACATCACAGAATGTTAGGGGTTGGTAGGGACCTCTGGAGATCATCTAGTGCAACCCCCCTGCCAGAGCAGGAGAACCTAGAGCAGCTTGCACAGGATGCGGTCCAGCTGGGTTTGGAATCTCTGCAGAGATGGAGACTCCAGCACCTCCCTGGGCAGCCTGGGCCAGTGCTCCAGCACCCAAGGAAAAAAGCTCCTCCTCATGTTAAGATGGAAGTTCCATTTAGGCATTTCCAGAATTTTCATAGAATCATAGAATGGCCAGGTTGNCTCCTCCTCATGTTAAGATGGAAGTCCCATTTAGGCATTTCCAGAATTTTCAAATAAAGGCTTTTATGTCTGACTAATATTTTGAGGTACATATACATAAATAAAGAAAAAGAAATATACACAAGATGGAGGGACTTTAGAGACTGACTTCCTCCTGAGGAACACAGATGTTGTTACTGTACGACTTAGCATGTCTTTTCACTTTTTCAGTGTTGGCTGAAAGGATAATTAGGAGTTAAATCAACTCTGGATAGCTTTTACAAGAAAGAACCAAGGCAAGTCAATATGTTCAAGGTAAAGAAAATCTCAAATATTTAAAAATTATGGTTGTCATTAAAGGTTTACCTTCAGGGTTATGCTTGTCAGCCCTCCTTCCCCAGTCCCGTCTAAGCTCTTTGTCAGACATGATGTACAGACTTCACTGTTTGAAATTCTCCAACCACTATGCTCCTTTGTGCTAATATGAAACACTCTTTTTAAATCTCTATGTCACCTACCTGTGACAACTCCCCGAGNTAATTTTCAGATAAAGGCTTTTATGTCTGACTAATATTTTGAGGTACATAGACATAAATAAAGAAAAAGAAATATACACAAGATGGAGGGACTTTAGAGACTGACTTCCTCCTGAGGAACACAGGAGATGTTACTGTACGACTTAGCATGTCTTTTCACTTTTTCAGTGTTGGCTGAAAGGATAATTAGGAGTTAAATCAACTCTGGATAGCTTTTACAAGAAAGAACCAAGGCAAGTCAATATGTTCAAGGTAAAGAAAATCTCAAATATTTAAAAATTATGGTTGTCATTAAAGGTTTACCTTCAGGGTTATGCTTGTCAGCCCTCCTTCCCCAGTCCCGTCTAAGCTCTTTGTCAGACATGATGTACAGACTTCACTGTTTGAAATTCTCCAACCACTATGCTCCTTTGTGCTAATATGAAACACTCTTTTTAAATCTCTATGTCACCTACCTGTGACAACTCCCCGAGGACACCCATGCACCTGGTTACACAGCATACAGCTATAAAGCAGTCACCTTTCCAACACACACATACACACTCTATCCTAGAACTCCAGTCAAATTTTAGCATTAACTGGCTCCGCTGTAACAAAGGCAAAGGAACGGGTTGAACACAGTCAATAAAAAGCAGCCCACCTTACTCAACTATAAGCTATGCTTTCCCATTTCTTCCTGCAGTGCAGGAAGTAGATTTGGTTTTGGGGAGACTCAACATTCCTCAGCTGTGGAAACTGCCTCTTTCCCTCTTATTATAAAACCTCCTTCTTTCTCCAAGGAGGAGATAACTCACACTCCTGCACATTAAATTTTGATTTTGACTCTCATCCTTTCACATGCTTTAAATTTAAAGGCTGTGGGTATTGAGAACTGCAAAGCTATAAAATGGATCACTAAGAGGTTACTTTGCTAGATGGATACAATGTCAGAAATAGTCACAGGTCAGGATTAAGACCCAAAAAGTCAGTAGAGGTCTGTGCCAGATAAAATAGTGGATGTAATACGGAAGATAAATCTTTTCACAGTATTTACTCCTCATTAATTTCTTAAAGCCAGAATTCTCCCTCTATTTTCTAAGAATGTTTTGTGTTCTTTGAATTGTAGCTTTCACAACTATCTAGGAGAAAACTATGTAGAGAATGTATGCACAGTGCCTCTGGCAGGTAGATACTCCAAAGGAGAGGTTTCCTGGGATCTATTTTCTACAGTAAAAATATGACCTGGTTAGTTATGAGTGTTTATGACCACATGGATTATGATGTTCATCCAGTAGACACAAGCTAAAAGAAAAAGCCATAAATGGCACAGATCACAAGGTAATTTTTAGTCAAGTTCCTGTAGTAAATTTTCTAAGGTAATTAGATCCAAGACCTGCCACAGGGATGAATTTCTTCTACTAAGTTATCTGGACACTAGTTACAACAGTAAACACTCCAGAGAGGCCTCTAAATTTTGACCTAAACTTGAGCTGACCCGACTTTCAGCTTATGCCAAAAGCTATCTCCTGAATTATGGCAGAATTTCTGAGTCACCGTGAAGCAAACACTCCTCTGGGAATTTCAATGGCCACTTAGTATTTCTCTAGGTACATCCTGATGAAGAAAACTACAACCAACAACGTTTTTTAAAAACCAGATTTCAGATTATTTTCCCTACATA
The DNA here is from genome assembly GCA_013396975.1 of Bucco capensis. NCBI lineage: Eukaryota > Metazoa > Chordata > Aves > Piciformes > Bucconidae > Bucco > Bucco capensis. The sequence goes on from VWZO01008647.1 coordinate 389,033, forward strand.
TTAATTATCAAAACCTCTATTAATTTATTCCATTATCTTAGACAATATTATAGTACACTATAATTCTCACTTTCAATACAGCACATTATTTTATTAGTGTATTCTATTAGTTTTGATGGAGGTTGAAGGCTTCCGGGTGGAATCTTTTCTCCTCTATCTAATAAAGGTTATTAAGAATTTAAATAAGACTTGAAAGTGAGGATAATTTAGACAGCAAAGTAATGGCTATACATATTTCACAACAGTAGTTCATTAGTGGAATGATATCGGTCAACTAGATTAAAGCTTCTCATTCATTTCACTAAATAGCTTTCCACCCGGCTCCTAAAACGCCAGACTGAAAATTTAAGCCCATAGTTAAGTCACAGGATCCAAAGCAAGAAAGAAGTGTAACAATCTATACTTCACTCTCTATCTTTGTGGTTGCAAACAGCAGCTGGAGACAGAAATAAACCACAAGACCAAAGAATTTGCAAACATAACCTCACACTACAGCTCTTTAAAAATTCTAATTAATTAGACCAAATATGCCCATGGACTTTAGCACCTGCCCGGGCACTGCCAAGGGTTTGCAGCATAGTCCGCAGCAGCAATCAGACAGATGCTTAACCAGCCTTCCTCCCTCTCAGACTGGGACTTATGCTCATCCCTGTGGACTGTATTATGCCATGCTGATACTACCACAACTAGCGAGCATGCAAAATTTATTACATGCATGCTACAGCAGTCTAAAATGCTTCGTTTATGCAAGCTTACTATTACTGTACACTCCCTCAAATTCATGATGAAGTGGTGAGACCTGAAACCACCACAGCATCATCTTAAAGAATTATGCCCCTTGCATCAACTAAATATTTGTTCCAGTTGTATTAATTTTCTAAAACAATAGATGATAAAAAGCCCAGTGGTCCATTGAAACAATCTACATAGGAAAATTATGGCCAGCAGCCAATTTGAAGTGAACTGATTATGCTGAAGAGGTGTCTGGGGTCCTTTATATTCTCTACTTGGTGACCCTTGGAGTGCCTTAATGAAAAAATTTCATGGCATGTGAATCATTGAACAGGAAGAAAAAATTACTAAAAGCTGATTACATTATCAAACTCTAAAACTGCATCAAATTATGTTTAAAAAATAACTGGTTTAAACTATACAATAGCATGGAACACATATCTGAGTTTCAGTTAACAGGAACTTGCACTTTCCTTTGTCACACATTGAAAAAAGGAATACCAAGGAATGCATAACCATGAAGCAACACCACTGAAGGAATAAAAAGCCATTTCATTTCTGGATCAGTTGTTTTAAGTAAGGTTAGATAAAGCACAGTTCAAGGCTAATAAATAAAAACTCCATATGCCACGTAAACAAAGGATTGAAGATTTTTGAAGCAGCACTGCAGTTTTGACCTAAGCAAGCCAGCCAAGGAGACAGTTTGTCATCACTCAGCATGTTTTCTCCAATCCCCAACTAGCACAACTACTTCACTGTCTGATTGAGGTGGGCACTATCTATCACCAACCTCCCCTCTGTTTATTTCCTCTCCCCTGGTCCTTGTCCTGGCACCGCTTGCTGCCTCTCCTGCTGTCCACATGGTCGTCACATTTGGATCAGCCATTGTGCTTATCCAAGTGCAAATCACATCAGCAGGAAATGAAAAATCACCACAATCATTAACAGAGCCAGCACCCTTGGAACTGCAACAGACAAAACCGTACAGAGTTTGTGCCTTATCTAACTTGTCATTTGACAAAACCTACTGGGCAGGAGGTGGGAGGTTAAGTTATGTTGCTGCTGTGCCCATTTCACTGTGGCAAAAGGAGAACTTCTGTTACTGAGCACAGGGAGGAAGAGTGTTGGGATTCTTCACAGAGCACCTGGGCATGGCCCACCAGCACCACCCACCCCATCCCACCAGCAGGGCTGGCTGTGATGTCAGGGCAGCCATCAAAGCAGCCCAGCCACAAGCTCCCTTCTGCTGTAGCACTGTCAAAGCCAGGATCGTCAAAGACCAAATGCCACAGGAGTGTCCAGTCGTGTTTTTACAGTCCTAAGCACTTTTATCAGCAACAAAACAATTGTTTTGAAACCTGAACTGAAACCAAATGACTTCTTAACTTGCAACAACATTTTTCCTCAGAGTATTGGCTTACCAAAACATTAAATGTATTAATTTATTCCTCTGTACTGAGTGTGGTTGAAATGAACAAATAACAATTCTTTTGCATCTTATTCTTAAATTTCAAATTTAAATTTCAAATACCATTCAAGAAACATGCATGTCCTATTGACATCTAATCTGCTTAAGAGAAGCATTGTTTCACCAAGGATCAGCTGAAGCAGCTAATAATTTTACTAGCTAGTGAGATCTATATATGATGACAATATAAATGGCTGTTTCAACTCCTGTTCTCCTTTCTGCAACTTGATGACAGCTTCAATTTTTTATATTAGCCAGAAAATTAAAAAAAACAAAACACTCCAGCTTTTTTCCCAAGGATTCTTTTAAAATGCATCTAATAAATAACTAAACACATACCTTTTGCTTTGTCCTTGTATTGAAAAAACATGCACAATTCTGCAGAACAGCCCTGCCTGATGAAGATCTATACCTGTGTGTTTCCGAGGTTAAAAGAGAACAACTGTGGTTAAAGTGAACATTTCTCAAACCACGACATGCTTCAGTGTGCCTTGCAAAACTCACAATCTGACTTCTCAACTTCTGTGCTTTTTTCTGTACTAAGCTCTACATTTTCAAAGAAATTTAGATCCATCACAAGATTTTTAACCTAATTTCTATAACCCTATATTTGCATGATGCACACAACAATATAGTGCAAACTTCAAAATTTCATTGAAAAGAATAAAGATATAAAATTCTGAAAAATTACATGCACCCAGTCTAGTTCAGAAGTTACATTCATTCTCCTGTACAGAAAAACTAAATCATTGTTACACAAACATTTTGCTCACAAGTCAAACACTCCAAAGCAGAGATTTCCCAGAAAAAAAGGCATCAGCCAAAATCCTTCTTGCTTATTTTTAAAAAGAGCTCACAATACTGATTTTGTTGGTAAATGATTGAATTGTATAGCAACCTAAAAATGAAACCCTTCTTTCATGAAATTCATAGCTAATGCTCTTCAGCTGTATGAATAGATTTAACAGGAGCAGAAAAGATTCTAAGCCACCATACCATGTGACTTGTAGCAAGGATAGGTCAGAAAATAATCCTGACCAGACAGTATTGCAATGAACTCATATTTTTAATCAATACTTCGAAGAAGAATCACTAGGAACAGGTTTTTTCCTTTAGCAGCAAGAATGCTGGAGAGTGAGATTTGACATGTTTCTAAAGGTCACATAAGAATTCCTCTCCCCCCCTTCTCCTCTTAAGATATTTGTTTTTGCACAATGATGGATAATACCTCATTTATTAAGTAGAAAAATAGCCTTTTCTGTACTTTTTTCTAGCTAGATCTTAGCTGAGAAAATGGCAATGCTGCTTACTTTACCATTTAACAGGGAAACTATTTTCTCATAGAAAATGTCACATACAAACTATGTACACAACAAACTGTCACTTATCAATACCAGATGAATTGTGACATGTATGGGCAACCCAACTGATTATCATAGTCAGCATTATTCTACTCATCTTATTAGTTCTGAATCACAGAATAATAGAATAGTTTGGTTTGGAAGGGACCTATAAGGGTCATCTAGCCCAACCCCTCTGCAGTGAGCAGGGACATCTTCAACTAGAGCAGGTTGCTAAAATCTGCTAAATCTGAGACTAGTAATCTTCATATAGTTCTTACAAGGATGATGACTAGGATGGAAATGGGAGACAACGTGAGCAAGGAAAATGAGTAAGAATATTTTCAATAACTTCTAAAGTAGAATATTAAAAATGGTAGAAGACAATGGAGAAAGGTTATACGAGTATTCAAATAAACAGCAACAGGACAAGTTCAGGGTCTATGAATGTTGTTGATACTCTCACAAGTAAATATTCACAGAAGTTTTTTTTTTCAGCTACTTGTCATTCAGAACACTGCTAACTAACCAAATCAGATGGAATCTACTAAATAATGTTTTAATTAAGGCTTCTGTCTTTGACCAGTCTCTAAACATGTAACTCCAAGTTATTACAGGTATACAAAGAAGAAAGGGAATTTTTTTTTTAACTATTAAAATCAATATAGTTGTTTCCATCCAAGAAACACAACTGCAAGAGCAGAGAAAAAAAATCAGCTTCAAGCAATTATCCATGTTCATAAATCTTCATTCACATTAACCTTCCCTCAGTTTTATATAACAGGCAGAGTGTGTTGCAGGACAGCAAGAGATCAACAGCAAGACTTCTATTTATTTACTCAGATAAAGTGCATTGTATATAATCACTTCTTCAAAGCATTTATTAAACTGTATTTGGTTTATATTTGTACTGAATCGCTCATTTTTATTTATCTCAAATAAATACATTTGTTACCACACTATTATGAGGATATTGTTGTAGTCTACTGTTAAACATGATTATTCATCTAAATAATTCAGGGCAGCAATCTACATAATGCTACCTTAAAAGTACATGGTTTTGCTTTAACTAATAACCACTAGCTTTCTGTAGCTTGCCATAGGAAATGCCTAATGGATATCCAGAATCTATTTGCTAACATTCAACTAAATTTTTTAACAGTCCTCTCAGGTTTACTTTTTATTGTTGGAATTTCCACAAAACAAAATAATAATTAAATAATAATTTTAATAATAATTAAAAAAAAACAAACTGAAAAGCAATGATTTTCTCCTCTCCTCCCCACCTTAAAACAATGGTTTTCTCTGTAATATAACCAGGAATGGGAAAGCATCCAGCAGTTACACTAGTTCTTACCAAGACAGAAGCTGACATTATATCTCCCAGTGTAGTGCTGATGTGCATAAAACCAGTACAATGAGCCTTGACATTTGTCATTGTACTTAGCTACAAATGCATTACAAGAAATTACAAGGGATGCTATCAGAAAATTGCAAAACCAATGAGTGTTTCACTTAGTTACTGTAATTCCTCAATGCTATTCCGATCTTGTGCAAATTAGAAGCCACTTACAGCTCTGAAAACTGACAGGGAACTGAATGAGGTTTTCATTATGCTTTTAATAGTCTTACTGGGTTATTTCCTATGAAAAGATTCTTGAGGAAGAACTATATAGCCTACCTCTATATTCATGCCAGGTATAAGAACTAACCCAAGCCAGTTCATTACATTTCTGGAACCAAAAGCCCATCCATACTCCTTTTCACAAAAGGCAAGTAGCAGTAGCAGGAAAAAAGTCCTTAAGAAGCCAGGAAGGAGATTTGATTTACACTGCATCAATATCATGAATGCTTTCTTCACGGCTAAAGGAACTTAAGTGTTTTAATCAAATTCTGCATTTAAAAATCACTTTTTGTAACAGATTTACAAATACTAAGGAAACTTCCTAGTAGCTCTTGTAAGGTGTACTTCATTAGAATTGATCACAAAACTCCTTTACTAGACTGCCTCCAGTGCAGTGCAGAGAACACTCAAATCATGAAAACCACCTCAAGGTTAAAGTAATGTAAACTTTAAGAACCTGGGAAGTCTTATACAAGGAAGGCTTGGACACCTGTCTAAAATTATCCCATAACATTGACAAGAGTTGACACTGCGAACTTCTACATAATAAGAAACCGAAGCATGACTAAGAGTGTATGTCTGCATTTCCACCCTGTTTTGTGGATTTCATTCACATTTTCCTTCCACCTGAACTCCAGCTGTGTTACTGAAGTTGTTGAGGCTGACACACACAGTGGTGGCATAGCCTGCAAGCTTCTATCAACACTGTGGGATGGGTTTTGCCCTCATGCACGAGGTCCATAAGTTATCTCGCTCGTACATGCCTAGCTTGCGGTTTGGTACAGATCCTCACTATGCCTGTTGAGCTCTGTCCCATCCTGTCATCCCCCAGTCTGCTCACTGTCCTCACCCAGATTTCAGGCTAGCCATTGCCTCTATGAAATAACATTTTAAAGCAATGCACTGCTTAAAGCTGTGTAGAGATTCCTTTGTAGAGGGGAAAGGATCAAGAGAGAGAGAGATTGGACTCTGTGTGTATTCAAATTTATCAAGGAACCGCAAATAGTTAGGACATGCCAAAATAAGGAGATGAAGCTCACTGAGCAGAAAAGTAATCTCTTGATAACAAAGGAAATCAGTTAATACTCTGAGCATTCACCAGCAGCAGTAATGTGTTCCTGTGAACTGTAAGAATATTCTACCTTACAAATTGGGAACATCTCAATGTCTAAGTTTCTGGTTTTATTAAAATGAAGAAAGCAAATTTGCTTCCCAGCATCTTGCATTTGTTTCCAGGATGTCCATAACACAGCCTGCAAGTCAGCATGTCCTTAACGTGCACCTTCTCTGTAGTAGCTACCTAAAATACAAGACTGCGCAGCCATCACCATTTAAACACAGAGAGAGTTCAGGGTGTTCCTTGCTTGCTATAGCTACCATGGTTAGCTACTGCAGCTTTTCAGAAGCCAGCACTATGGCTGCCATGGTTAGTTACTGCAGCTGTTCAGAAGCCAACATGTTTACAGTGTCCAAATATCTTCTCCACATGTATGCACATGTGTATGTATGTGAACCAAGAATCCCTACAGAGTTATGGGCTATACAATTTTAAGGTTTAAACTCTATGTTCCCTTGCACTAGCCCCATCCAAACTGACTGACATCTAAGTGATAGAAAGGCATGCCTTCAATTAAAAAAGTTGTGATCTTGCATATAAATCAATCGGTGTCTCATAATTCACCAGCCTGTCTTATCAGTTTAGGTTTGGCATATGTTCCCTCAGGCACCATAACCTGATGTTGTAAATTAGTCATCTGCTGCTGCCTTGGATTATATGAAAGTTTGGATAGGGGTGAAAGGTCTTCAGAGGCTGAGGAACTGCAGACAATTTCTTCCCACAGCCTCACCCATCCTCTAGTTTTGGGTCAAGAAAAAAAAAAACACCAAAAAAACCAAACAACCCAGCACACAAGAATTCCAGCTCAGGTTTCCCCTTTAGACAAGTCACCAACTATTGCTTCCCTGCACTAGATATCCATGATTATTTAAATGTCACTAATCTGTGATCCTGCTACCATTTACAGATGTGCCTTTGTTCCCTGCTGTTGTTGTTTAAACATGTGGTCTTTCTTGATGAAGAGAACAAAAAGGCATTTACATGTATTTCAGATGCTGCAAATCACTGCTGAATACTTTTCTATTAAATTAACTTGTACCAGTTTGAATAAGTAAATTAGGATATCATCATCATCATCCATCCCTCTGTTACACCAGCCATTCCTCCAGGAAACTGATCCATGATGCAAGACAGAAAAGACCAAGTCTGTGCTGCACTAGTGAAGAAACTCAAAATAAATACAGTAAGTGGAAATCCAAATTTGTTTCTTAGCAGATAAACTCTCTCCAAAGGCTTAGTCCTGTACCCTGGCAGTCAAGGAAAATATCACAATCAATCCCAGACTGTACACATTTTACAGACAATTCAAATATATTTAACCCTTGTTTTGGCATTTCCACTCAACCAAATAGTTTGCATAATCCAATAAACTGAGCTTTAGTTCTGTGAAGCTCATGACAGCAGGAATTGAGAGCTCTGAGTATAAATTCTTAATTGGGAGTAAAATTTGCAATTTCTACCAGCAGTAAAATAAAATTTGTGAACAATGTTTGCAGCTAGATAAAATAGATGCTTTAATATTATTATTATGGATAACAAGATCTGAAAGTTCTTATACATCTCACGCATGTCAAAGAAAGCCCTTGTCAATGCTCTTAAGAGGATAACGTGACCGTAAGTTTATACTCTGAGTGAGGTGGCAGGACTCAACATTTGAGAGAACACAGGATATTTCTTCTGTTGCTGCTAAACACTCATTGCTGGCAGGCACATGTTTCTTGCCTGATCATTAACCACTGACATAATTAATATGCACTCACAGAAGCCCCAGCACAGTTAGAACATAATCACCTATAGATTTGATTCATGGAAGTGTCTTTTCGGAATAACTAAGATAGATTAGGTCCCTTAAAGTGTCTTGGATACAGAAGCAACAAAAAACAAGTTGGGAGTTACCAACTGTGGAGGGGTACTAATTAACAACTCAATTAAAAAAGGCAAATTAAAACCTTTGTGGTTCATTATCCTTCATTGCTTAATAAATTGTTTTGCTAAGCAAATGATTAAGAATGATTACTCTAGAAAACAGAAATAGTATCTGTTTATGTTTTTTAAAAAATTCAATAAAATAAAACCAGGTTGTTCTCAAAATATCCAAAATAATCTGACTGCAGGATTTCATGTCAGTTAAAAGATCAGCAGCATTAACTGTGCTATAAAGTCTATAAGGTTGTTTTTTTTTTTTACAGTAACTTCCTTTCTCCTCTCTCCTTTTCTACCCTGAAGACTATACTCTGCTTTTGTGATAGAGGAAACATCTTTCTATAGTTTTTATTTGGTTTGGATTTTTTAATGTATCATCAGTTTTGTGGCATGTCAAAATTCCCCTTAACTTCATAGTTTTCTTGACATCTTCAGAACTTTTGGAATTACTGTTTGATAGTTTAGGATACCGAGAGACAAATATTACACTTGGAAAGGTTTGCAGGGGATGCATTGAGAAGCCTCAAGAGACTACAGAATGATCCATATTTGCCAGTTTAAAACACGTTTAGACATATTTTTAGACTTTCTGAACTGTCCCTCGAGATGATGTTTCCAAGTCTGTGTGTCTTCTTGTGCTCAACTTCTACAGAGAAAACTCATAACAGTGGTTAAAACCACAAATGATGGTATACATCACTATGAACACACTACTGGAAACAGGAAATCTTCTATTAGCTTGAAGAAATTGTTTGTTAATTCATAATCTGTATGTGTAATTAAATGAATAATAAATACTACAGGTTTTATGAGTAGGAACAGTACTGAAATTATTGAAAGAGACTACAGGTCTTTCGAAATAAGTTCTCCTCTTGAGGTTCGTAGCAAGGTAAATATGTATTTTCTTAACTAGCTATGCAAGCAGGACCTTACAATCACTGGAATTTCTGTGGCTTGTAATCTTTCCTATTTCTTTTTTAAATCACACAATATTCTTACATTGATGATCGTTTTAAGCACTAAAATCTGGATGTTTTATCCTGAAGTTAAGTACCAACTTCATTTCAAAACTAGAGTCAGAGAAAAATCTTTTGGGGGGATTGTTACATGTTTTGAAAAATCAGCAACATGAAAACAAAAATCAATGAAGCTTTAATAAAAAAAATAAAAATACACATTTTCCCCAAAACAAAAATCTTGGATTGTATATGGAGAGGAAAAGAAGTAGCAACAAAAATACAGTTTTATGAGACAGTGTTAACAGATAACGCCAATTAATGAAAAAGGAGGAAAAGAGACAAAGTTGCAAAGTCTCTAAAACACCACACAAACAAATTCAGCATTCCCTATTATCTTCCTCTAGCCTGTGCATTTCATGAATGAGTCACCTCCTCTCTGATCTCCTCTTTCCTGCCAGAAATTTCTGCAGGTTAAATATGTAAGAACTGCCTACACTATTGAAAAGACAGATTTTTACCTTGAAGAGAACAGATAATGCTTCATATGTTGTTGAGGTAAGCTGCACACACACACACACACTTACAGGCATGTTAAACATAATACCTCTCCTTGCACTTGACATGAGAATCTATTCCTTTCCTTGGTCTTTGCATACTGCAAACATTGCTCTAATGAGGGATATAGAGTTCTCAGAACTGAAATTTGGCACAGAATTAAGATACATTAAAAAACCCAAACCCTTCTTCCTAGGTTTCTTCCACAATGATGCCATTTAACCATCTAGTTAGCTGCACATATCAGACTTAATAAACTGCAACTGGCATTATTTGATGCTATAAAGCAATGAAATTGCTATTGTATGATCAAATGACTAAATTTTCTAGATAACTTTCCACACTCATAAAATTCAAATTACCAATTAGTTAGAAATTACTGGAAGGATGCTCCTTTGCTCCCATTTAAAAGAACATTTCTTTAAAAGTAGCCCTTTCTAATTTTCTGTATAGAACACAACAAATTGCTTCCATGACAAATTAGCAGGGTTGGGAGAATGTAGTAACTACTTCAGTGGAACACAAAAGGGAATTTTTATTGGGAAAAATATGTGTACAAGACACGTGAAACAGGAATTTCTCATTCATCAGTAAAAATAATCCAAATGAAGCTAAGTTAATTTATAAATACTAGATTCTGTCATCAAGAAATTCTATTATATGGTATCTATCTAGACAATTCTACTTATACAGTATCCAGTTGGTTTATTAACAAACATTTCATTTTAATCTTTCTGAGCATCTTCAGTGACTGCAGAAAGACTTACTCAGCAGAAAATAGACAAGGTTCTGCATGAAAGATTATTTAGCAAGACACACAACTTATCTGCCATACCATGAAAATAAATTAATGTGTACTGCTGAGAAAGAGATAAGTTACAGATAGAACTTTGCTGTAAGATAACTCTTAATTTCCAGTTGATAATCAGAAGCTCAGAATTTATTCTCATTGTGGGTTTGTTTTTTTCTGGTTTGGTGATGGTTTATGGGGTTTTTCATTTGTTTGTTTGGGGTTTTTTACAGCTTATTGTTAACAACATGCTTTGAACATGACTTTCCTGGTAACATGATGCATCTTGGTCAACAGCCCTAGCAAAGTCTACTCTTACAAGACCTGAAGTGAAATTTGAGTATCAAACCCATATGGGTTTTATGACACACTCATTACAGAAACATATCCCAGAACTCCACAAGGATTTCCCTTTCAAACCTAGCATCGTTGCTGAGTGAAACAGCTCATTTTCCAGGACTTACAGAATGCAGTATTCATCTAGCATATGGACTGACCCAGGTTTGTATGGAGAGAACTGCCATGTTTAAAACCATTAGTATACATGGAAAAGAGTTTTGTCACACGATGTCATCTTGAGGTCTGAAATAAAAGCAGCAGCTTGTAAAGCTACTCTTTGAGAGCAATAAGAAAAACAGTGCATAAAAGTAAGAGAATTGTTGAAGAGAAGGTAACAGGAAAGGAATGACAGAGGTGAACTAAAGGTGAACTAGTGACTAGGGGAGGGACAGGCAGTATATATAATAATAAAAATTACATTCATCTAGAAACCTTACCTGTGCACCTAGCACATGCCACTAACTGCTTGCACACCTGCAAGGACATACCTATCCCATGACAATTAGGTTCTTAAGCTGCCAGCCAGGTCATTTAAGACTACCAGGCACTGGCAATCTCCAGTTGTGTGTCTGGATGAGTTTCATTAATCATGGCGTTTCTGGTCTGCCTCATTGCTTAGAATGACAAGTCATACAATCACAGGGGAGGAGGCTTAGAAACATTTGTGTTTGCCTGGCTTCAGTATTTGGAAAGAAAATGTAAGATACATTAACTGAATGCTCCAAATTAATTTGTCACAATTAATTCATTTATGACTTCTAAGATACATCCTTCACTTGAGGACTGAGGCAAAAGAGACATCCTTAGCCTGTTACTCCTAAACAGCTGGTTGGGCTGCCTAAGGTCTTTCAGTCATTGCAGTCTCCATGACAAAGCATGGTTACTTTGTCATATTTGTTCTACTAAGCTTCCCTTACTTTATATGAATGTAACATACATTGTTTCCCTTTCACTTCAATAGCTTAATTCATAAACAAATACACCAAAATATTAAATTACCCATTACATGTATTACTTCCACAACCAGCAATTAGTTTTTTCCAATCCTAGCTCAAAGTAAAAAGTAGCCATAGAAATGTTTTAACATTAGAGATAAAAGATAGATTACACTAAACCCAGAGATACCATTTATATATAGACTTCTAATTTAATGACATTTCCTTAAGTCAAGTTAGAAGGCTCTCTGTACAATCAATGTAACAAATAGCCTTGCAGAAACCACATTTTTAAGAATAATAGCTAACAGCATGTTGTCCTCAGAACATTAGAGCCAGTAATAGAGAAGTCAGTTAATATGTCCAGAAAGTTTCAACTTGTATACAGATATATTTTATTATAGAAGTTGCTTACAAGAAAGAAAAAAATCTAAGACGACTAATAGTGAGATTCAAACAATAACAGTTCTCATTTCTCAATACACAAAATCATCTGTATAAAGCTCTAGAGAAAATGTGAAAATTTGCCTACTTGTTGAAATTTAATTCTGATCCTTACAAGTTCAGGCAGAGTAACACTTGGGAGTTCTCATACTTCATACCTGAAACAATAGGTATGAAACTATATAGCAAAGAAACTAAGAGAAATTGAAGTCCTGGTATTTCTAAAACAAAGGACAAGCACAATAAAATCCAAGAAAACAAAGCCTTTTTGAAGCACTCTGTGTACTTCACTTACTACAAAGAAACAGAAGTGCAACAAGTGTAATTGCTCTTCATGCAGACACAATGCTGTCTCTGATGAGAAGACACTACAGTAGTGCTGTTGATTTTCCCTAATATTTCCATTGGTTTTGTTATGCATTCATTGGAGTATTAATTGAATGATGAATGAATACATTTGGAGTGCTCAACGTCAATGAAAAAGCTACTTAATATGCAAACAACTAGTTAACTGTAAAATCACTGACACTTAGAATCCCTCTCCAAGATAGCAGCCCGAGGTAACTGGTTGGTAAAAGTGCATGACACTGGTCCAGCAAGTCCTTATTCTGCACATTTTTGAGAAAAGCAAGACAGCGAATAAGTAAAGATAACTAATACAGAGCTGTGAGTTCCAGGTGCAACCCATTGTAATCCATGTATAGAGTCTGGTTTTTACACACTCACTATGCACAGGAAATCCCCACAGACACTACACTTCCTAGTCCAACATTCCGATTCCTGAAGAGCATTCTCTCAGGAGCAGTGTCAAATCCCTCAGAACAGGCACGGCATTTTTCTTAAGATTTCTTAATAATAATAATAGAAAACTGCACAAAAAAAAGAAAACAACTGCATTTCTCAGAACAGGTAGATGAAATGATCTCATCTAACTGAAGAAAGTGAATCCTCATGGTGTTGAAATCATATAAAAAGAACACTTGAAAGAATGGCAGTTCAAGATCTTCCAATTGCCAGCACTGCTTTCACATGCAAAATTGATTAACTCTTGCTGTGCAAACCCAACTAAAGGATGCATTATTAATAGAGGCAATTCCCAACAAATTTTCACTGATGAATCGACTCACACTGCTGACCTGTAAAATCAGCTTTTCTTACTTCATTAGTTAATGACAGTGATTTCCCAAATGACTTCTTATGCACTTCAATGTATAAATGGTATATAGAACAAGTTTTCCTTTTCCCAGAGCCCCATATTTTAAGGAAATAACTTCAAATAAGAAGACTTCTTATTCAGGTGGTGTTGATGGCATCTACACTCTCAAACATAGTAACAAAGACATATGAACACTGAAAAGGAGGCTGCCACTTAGGAATTGATCTCCCTGCAGATGCAGGAAAAGAAACATTTTAAAATTAATATCGATTGCACAGTATGAAATAATATACTTGTCTGATACAAATGATGAATTCATTATTGTATGAGTAAAGGAAGATGAGAAATACTCTATGACGTAAACAGTTTTATTCCTTGTCCACTAAAAATACAGAAGTATTGATTACCTCTTCAACTGAATACTCAAGTAAAATAAAATCTCCAAGACATTATCAATTTCAGCTGAATGGTTACAGACCTCAAATGAGAATTTAGTTAGCCGTGAACAAATACAAGGATATGAAAATGCCATGATAAAACAAGAAGTGCAAGGGATCATTTATACACCAAAGTTCAGAGAGCATTTAAATGTTAAATTAAACAACAGCCCAAAGGTTACTTGGGCAGAAATCCTGCGGTAACAGGTAGCACCAGCTGCTGCCTAAAAGGAAACTTCTTTGACATCAAAGCAGACTTTAAAGAGATGAAGCAAGATCTACAACAATTTGATAAACATAACCAAACAAAGTTTCACATCAAGAAGGCTCAGATGATTCCATAACAATAATAGCATCATAAAGTAGTTCTAGTTCACAATGACAGATGTTCAGGTAAGAATTTGACTGGTGTGTTACATCTTGTCCCCCCAACTTGCTTCCAAAACACAGATGAACTATTACTACTTTTTTTTTTAAAGTAATTTATTATAAAACGCACTAAAGCAACATTGAATAAACTTTGGCTATCTCAAATTGCAAAATACAACTCCTTCCTAATTGAGGGTCACAGACTTAGAAATCGTGAGAGTATAATGGAAGTTCCTCCTCACGTGCCCTCCTTTGTATATGCAAGGGTTATGATTTGTCATACACCACAGCTGAATTAAAAGAACTTCCATGTAGCAATAAAAACAAATCAGTATTTAAAATGTTTATATGCACAAGAGGGCAATGTTCAGTAAGCATCAATGCCTTATTTATTGTTTCACTTGGTCAAATATGTGTCTAACTGCTTTTCTTTATAGCCATGTCTTGAACTGCACCTGAGCTCCCACCACTGTTCCATCAGATGGAAGCACTCCATAATCCTGCAGGACTAGCAGCTGAGAGGCTGAGGACTTTCCCTTTTAAAGACCAGGAAGCAGAATCCTGACAGCCCAGCACTGAACAATCCTGCTGGCCCCCCTTGTATGCCAAAGCTCACATCAGTAGTGAGGTGAAGGCAGGAGCACAGCAGGCTTGAGGAGAATGAGCAAGATTTCCAAACATCAGGTATCCTTGAAGTTACATTAACATGGCTTATTTAGTGCTGTTCAAGTGGTTTCAGTGATTAACAGAATGATCTCCTTGGTATACTATTTCACTCTGTTTCTGAATGGACCAAAATAGCAATTCAACTGTGCTGTCCTGTCTCGATAAGCAATTTGATGCCACCTGAAAGCAGAATAGTGAACTTTTTTCCTTGCCCAAGAAAAAGAGAACTTCCAGACAGATATTGTATGTCTAGTGTTACATTTTATGAACACATTACCATTATTGTATTTATTATTTCTAGCAGTAGGGTTTTTTCCTTTTACAGTTTTCACATTCCAATCAAGTTTTATATAAGGTTTCCTGTGAGATGCTACAAAGTGACCAAATATTACTTACCAGTAAAACATTTAAAATCTTCCTAAGCAGAGAAAGAAACCACTAGCTTCAATGAACACTGTGGCATGGTTTAGATGTTGTGGTGTATTGGGTCATAGGCTGGACTTGATGATCCTGGGGGTCTTTTCCAGTCTTGGTGATTCTGTGAACGCCATGTTGTAAAGCAGAAAGTCTGTTCACTTTTCCTGTCTTCCCTAGCCTACACAGAGAAGCACTATTACGTCTATATATATATATACACACACACACTCTAAAATACAGATAAACACCCATAATACTAGGCATAAACAGTAAATATCAAGAGGCATAAGAGAATATGGACTTAACATCAAGAAATCAAGTGACTCCAACAGCTTGGTTGTCCCGTATATTCTACTCTTCTGACTTCTACCAACTTCCTGTGTTGGTACAGGCTGTTCCCAAGCTAGGTGAGAGCCTGAAGTCTATGAAATACTCAAAATCAGGGTCAGAGGTGTCATGGAACAAAAGACAATGGCTTTTGTTTACAGGTTTTTCCAAAGTTTCATTTGTCCCTCACTACGAATAGCACATAGTGCAAAAAACACACCCTCCCACATTTATGATGGAAAAAACCAAATAAAACCATGCTTATGTAATTTGCTGATCAGATAAAGTATCTTCCTTATTTTTAGGCTCCTGGACCTTTTTCAAAGCAGACTAAGTAATCTGCCTTCAAAATCTAATTTTATCAATTTCAACTCCACAGTTCCCAGTATACTCTGCAATTTACATATAACTTTTGCTACAATGTTGGCAAGATCCCAAAGCCTACAGCTACCACATTCCTTAGTCACTGAAGTACTAATTTTGGTTTGTGGTATCACTGAATCCTTGGGATTCATCTACCCCCTAAAAATCAAGGGAAGAGTCTGATTCTTGTTTATTAATAATGTTATTACCCATTACATCCATCTACCCTGAGGTCTAAGAGATAACTCAAATACCAGCTACTGTAAGGCACACTGAAGGATGTCACTGACATACCAGGCAGGAAAGGTTTCTTAACTATTTAAAATTCTGGTTCAGTTTTCCACAGCAGCTTAGATCTGCTGAGAAAGAGAGGCAGCTATTTTTCCACCCCCACAAGACTGCCATGCTTTGCTAGGCTTTTCTCATAGCACTTCTTGCATATTTTTTGGAAACTACTTATACCTGCATGGAAGAACACACTAGGGCAAGCCAAGGCTGTGCTTCATTATTTAGATCCATTGCTTTTCATATGTATCTCACACATTTACATTGCAAATACATCTTTGAGATGGGGAAGTCGCTTAACTCACAAGCTCAAGTAATTTTGATGTTCTACCCCAGCACAGACTTCCTGCAAGTAGCTGTGCTCCCACCTCAAAAGCCTCTTGCTCTGTTTTTCTGGGATAGCTATACTTCCTGTTTAATTGTGGTTTTATCTTAAAACAACCAAAGATACATTATGCAAATATGTCCTTTCAAGAATTCACTTTGTGAAACTAAAATAAACTTGAAGGTTTATTGCCTTGCAAATTATTCATTGTAGCCCTTTAAATGACAGGCTACAAAATGCAAAGCACAAGGCAGTATGAGAGGAGAGGCAGAGTGTCACAATTCTGTCATCTACTTCTAAAATCATATTGGGCGTGATGTCATATTTCATATAGTCTGCCACAACATACCACTGGAAGCAACTCTTCTATAAATCTGAAGGAAGCTCCACTGGGGCTATGCACTGGTAACCGCATATCTATCATGAAAGATACAGAAAGGACATGGATCTGATGGAGCANCACAGTCTTGTCTTCCAGCTGTCCCAAAGCCACACTTTATGTTACATCAGCAAGGAAGACACTTGGTACCTGCTGCAAAAAAAACTCACAGACTTTCAACAAGCACTTAGTCTGTTCTTCAACTAATTTCAGAAAGTTTGAAACCCATATCAGGTACTGAAAATCCACACCGGTCTTAGTTTTCTTTGTAATTTTGACCACAGCTCATCCTCAGGTTCAAGCACTCCTGTGGTGTCCAGGATCATCCCCTGTAGGTGCTCCTGTTCACAGTCTCGCTTTTCTCAGCTGCAGATTCCTACTATCTCAATTAGTTCTGCAACTAAAAAAAAAAAAAAAGGCTTCCTGGCTACACAGAAATTTTTTGTGTCCTCATGGATCACTTTGTGGTCCTTTTGTCCTTGTCCCCAGGCCTCTAAGACTTTGTGAGTTGTTTTGTTTTTGTGAGCAAGTTATTGACCTCTTTATCTTGCTGTGTGGGTATTTCCTAAATCCTAATCCCAGGAGAAATACTGGGGAAAAAAATGATTCTGCTAGAAGATGACCATCCATGTGTCCTAACTCTGTGGAAATCATTAATGAATTCACAGTCCACAGCCTGAAAGGGTCAGATCTGCTGACCTCCAAGCTATATACACATACACTTGTAAGTTATCCAACTGAGAAACATCAGCTTTGTTTAATACTGTGTAACAATTAGAACCTGAGGTGCCTACTGGAGATCTAAGTTAAAAAAAAAAAATCAATTAACATCCTCCTCCTACAATTCCAGACAATTAAAACCTGAGCACGGACACAGTTTCTCTGCAGCAGTACCAACAGTAATTCATATACTAATACACTGAGTTTGCTCTCAATTTGTTGTCATACCTCCTTCATCCAAAAGGATTCCAGGGGAATTTTCAACACAGCATTCAATGCCACATTTATTTTATCTTTTATATCAATTACCTGGAAAGCATCAAACTTGCCACAAAATTAACTTAATTAAAGCAAAACTGTCTTCTACCTGTTCTGTGTTCTGACTGCCACTATGGGTGAAAATAGATTCTTTTCAGCTCATCCTCACATTCTGTTTCTTTCCTGTTCGTTATGGAACAGTGACCTCTGCTCTGCCAACAGATCATGTCAACTTCTTCCTCCTGCTGGGTATATGCTCAAAAGAAAACTTTTACAAAAGACCATGCAGTTACCCCATGCTGTCTACTAGGATCCCAAAGATACATTTAAAGAATTGGAGATTCACCTTCTCTGACAGCTTTCAAGTCACACCAACTGTGAAACCTCCAGAATAAAACAAAACAAAGCATCCCCCTCTTACTAGACAAGGTTGCCAGTATACTAACATTACTGCTCAACATTTTACGCTTCCTACCTCTCAACTACATCCACTACTAAGCTGCTTTTTTTAAAAAGCTTTCTTTTTTTTAAGTTGTGTTCATAGCACCCTTTCCAGACAATTAGGAGCAATAAATTCTAATTAAAAGTAAAGAGATGATGATTGTGATGTAAAAAAAAACACCAAACAAACAAACATAAAATGAGAAAAGGCTGGAGATTTGTTGGTGGTGGTGGTTTTTCTTAATCAAAAATCATACTAGGTCATAGACTGCTAAGGTAACTTTGCAAATACATCAAAAATGTGATAGAGTGAGGATTGGCCATTTACCAATCCAAGAGGCTAAATGCAAAGTGTAGCTGTAACTTCATTCAACATCCACTAATCACCATTCTTCTTTGAATAGTATTCAGTAGTTCAAACAGGTTCTGAAGCACTTTATAATGAATATTTCTCACTTCACATAACAAATATCACTGTGAAAACCTTTGCAAAACACCACTACTGTTCCATTCCTTCCTACATTTTAACTGTTGGGCACAGAATTTGGGTATTTCCTTATACTTTTGTCAGAAACAGAAGGGCAAAGAGTACATGGATTTCTTAACTAGAAAACACAAATTATGAAACCTAAATCCTTCACATAGTTCAGTTATCATTCTCTAAGAGTCCTGTAGAGCTATTATAAAGACAGATTAAAAACTATTTAACTGGTATGAAAAGCTGACTAATATGTATAGACTAGAAAGTTAACTCATTAACACAAAAGATTTTGTGCTCATTCATCTCAATTTTCTATTGTAGGGGAACTTTCCATAAAAAGGATTCATTCCAACAGCAACAGTCTTTTGTTTCTCATTCACTCATAGCAATTGCCATCATCTTCATCTTTACGATTCACAGCTTTGAAAATTAATTTCTCAACAGGGATTAAACACACACAGATTTAACTCTCAAAAACAAAAGAACTGAGTTTCCATCATTTAAATTTGTTTTTATAAGATCTTTTCTAACAACACATTATCAGAAACAAGAGAAGACGATACCAATCACCTTTAAACCATCGCAAATCATCCCAACTTGTTTGTCCACACCAAAGACATTTGCTTTTCACCATGCACTAAGGAGACTGCTGGCTTCTCAGAAGGAAGACTAATGTGCATAAATGGATACCACTACAATGTCCTTACACTGTCAGAGAGGTTATGCTCACCACTGCATTTTCAGAAGACACAAAACTGTCAGTTGTATAATATTCTAATGTAGAGTGAAATGTGTTGTGCCCCTATTTCATCTCTGATGAATAAGGAAAGGAACTGTAAGGCAAACAACTTCAGAAAATATATACAGAAAGTAACATGAAGATGATTACAAATTGAACTCAATTTTTTACAAGCCTGAGACAGATACAATGAAATACAGCAGGCAAGCATTAATTAAACAGACTACTTCAGCACAGCAAAAACATCCTTCTGGCAAAACCTCAAGCTGCAAGAAAGAAATTAATCCTGATCTCAGCAGCCAGTATCTCATGGTATGAAATGCTGCAAATACATTATTTTTTCTGCCATGGAAGCTTTTGCCAAGAAAACACTGAATACCACGAAATACACAGAACACCACGAAATACACAGAACATGTTATGATCCTTCAAAACAATTTACCTCCTTCATCCCCTGCAATTTGTACTATCATAGCATTTTGTCTTGTTTCCCACACTGAAAATTATACTTAAGGGCCCAGATCCTGCTACCAACAGGACATACACAGTGCAGATCTCTCAAGGATACAGTTCAGTGGGTACTGCAAGAGTGCAGGAATCCTATAGCCTGGAGCTGATTGTTACTCTACAAATACAGTTGCCAAGAAAGCATTAACAAGATTAAATATCAGGAGAAATAAGGCATGCTTTTCATGAAATTGCATTTCAGTGTAATGGTACAAGAGGTATTAAAACTCTCCTGAGCAGGGTTAATAACAGATTTTTATAAAAGCATTTAATTAAGAGGTCAGTGATACCCTAGTACATTTACATTGGCTTTATGGACAGATTGTTTAAGGAATGTATCATCTTCTGTTACTGGTAAAATCGTAACCATTGAAGACAGCAGTATTTCAGAAAGCAGCCTTGCTGGCTTTTGCTCTGCTCTGAGCACTAACACCAGGGGATCCCTGCCTCTCTTGCTTATACCAAGAGTACA
Source organism: Bucco capensis (assembly GCA_013396975.1). NCBI lineage: Eukaryota > Metazoa > Chordata > Aves > Piciformes > Bucconidae > Bucco > Bucco capensis. The sequence continues at coordinate 409,601 of VWZO01008647.1, forward strand.
AAATTTCTGACAAAGTTACCAGGCTCATAAACACTGAAATTAGTGGTAAAACTGTACATTGAGAGAGCTAAAAAAGCACTGAATCTCTTTAGCATCACTTTCTGAGTTGCTGCACTGAGTCTGGCTGGGATGGAGCTCACTTCCCTCATAGCATCCCATCTGCTGCTGTGTTTGAATCTGTGGCTAAAGCAGTGTTGATAACACACATCCACATTTTGGCTATTGCTGAGTAGTGCTGGCACAGCACAGAGTACTTCTCTTTCTCATCCTGCAAGTAGCCTGAGGGTGTGCAAGAGACTGCGAGAGGACAGAGTCAGGACAGCTGACCTGGCCTGAGCAAAGGGATATTCCAGGCTATGAGAAGTCCAGTCTGGCAGTAAGAACTGGGGGTAGAGGAAGAATGGGGGTGGGACATTGCTCAGACAATGCTCTGGCTGGGCAGTGGTCATCCCATGGGTTGTGGTACATCACTTCTTGGCTTTTTTCCCCCCGCTCTGTCCTTCTTGTTATTAAACTGTCTGCTTTCTTGCTGCTTCTATTCCTATTCTCTTCCCCATCCCACTTCAGAGACAGAGTGAATAAGTGGCTGTGCAGGTGCTTAGCTACTAGTTAGGATGAACCCACCAGAGTTATGCCACACTTTTGTGCTTAACACAGCATGGACCAGTGCAACAGTGATCTCTGGGGACCAGACCAGCACATGTCTCACAGTACAACTCGATCAGTAATGGATAACAGATCACGTGATCACTGGAAAAAAGGCAGAATGTCATTTGAAACCAAGAGGAGCTCAGCTCAGGAGCTCTCATGTGTCTCTTGCATTTCTAAGGAAGGTTGCCACAAAGGCTCTGTCCAGTTACATACATAGCTCAAAGAAATTCAAACCATCTGCATCCAGAGCCAAAGCAACACACAGCACATCACCAAAGAAGCTAGAAAGAATGTTCTAATACTACATATACCTTTCTCATATCAGTTACATTCAGCAGATGTATGTGAATGTGTAATTTTCAGCTTTTCAAGAGATTTAGAGTGGAACCCTCCAACATGCTCCAGTGAGATGAAGGTTTAAACCCTTTTTTGGCTCTATCCACATGTAAAGTCCCATTGATCTCAAAATAATAAGCTCCAGCAAGAAGCAATATCAGCCTTGAATTATTCTCCAAGAATTGGGAGTACTTCATAAATTTATCAGGGTTGCTGTCCAGGGGTTAAAACTTGGCAATATTGGGAGTATGCTGTCAACCAGAAATGCTGTAGCCACACCGAATAAGCTCTCCTTCCATGATTCTTGTGTGTTCTCTCCCCTTACTACATTTAGGAAATTGATTTAATGTAAAATATCAAAGATGGGAAATTGACTGCAACTCTTAAGAAAAAGCCTAGGAGGCTAAAGAACCATTATGGTAAAAGCTGAATAAGCTGAGATCCTGAAAAGAAATTGGAGGTGCATTTTAGATATGCATGAAGACGATCAAAAAACCATTTCACAGAGATTGCTACATGCAAGTAGGGCACTTTGTTTAATCTTATCCAGCTATACAACTTGTAGGAAACAAACCTTTAATTTGACTTTCAAAAGCATTAAGCATTTTAGAAGCTGTCTTGAAGTCAGCCAAATAGTGTTCCTGGAGGTATTTCAAGCTAATTTTTAAAAGCTAAGAGTTTCAGTTATGAGAAAACTAGGCTCAGCTATTTCCTCAGGGGAAGGGGGGAAGACTGAAATAACACCATTTTTTCTTGTCAAGTAAAATGAAGGAGTTTATTACAGATTCTGAAGTGCCTGGTTAAAAGAGGCAACTTACAGGGAGCCCTCATGTTATCTCAAGACCTGAAGTTTCCCCCACCCCACTCACACATGTAAATCCCATGGACATTTAGCTATTGGCATCAAGATTCATAATGATGATCTTAACTCTGAAGAAGAGTATGTTTGCAGAACATTACAGGCCCTCATTCTGCAAACACACACTTAAACAGAACTGAGATTACACTTGAACATACAATATAAACCCAGGATGTATTTCTACAATCAGGGCTATGTAAAAAGCTCCTTCAGATCTCCTGCAAGTGCCTAAACTTACAGAAAATAAAGACATAGAAACAGGACCTGCTAGGAGAGAGTAAAGACATAAAAACATGCTCCCCCCCCCAAAAAAAACCAAAACAGAAAACCAAGACACAACCAAACAAAATGAAAGAACAAGAAAAGATGTTTGTCTAATTATCCAGAAAAGTATGCCTGTGTTTCCTTGGCATGGTGTAATCCCAAAGATTCTTTGGGACACATTATCAAGAGAATTCTAGCAGTCTAATATTATGTTTTGATTACCTTGTTCTATACACCACCAGACTCGTGAATAAAATTCCCATGCAAAAAAGGGTATGTTTTTAAAGCATAGAACAGGCATCTACAATCACATTTTCAATTTCTCAGAAGCAATCTCAAAAAGGTACATAGCTTTTTGTTAAAGAAATACATCACACATTTCATATATTGAAATAAAAACAGTAAAATTCTTATTTGGAAGAAATGAAGTTAAGTGTAACTCCAGTTGAATGCTTAAGAAAACGTAAGGCATTTAGAGACATGCTAAAGACAACACAAATGTTTGTCTGAGGACTTAAGCCTTAACCTTAAAGCAGTTACAAATGTTTCAAAGCAAAATTAGTTCGACTAGACTGTTTGTAGCCTGTATATTTATTAAACTATTTGTTAAAAGTTTCTAGTTGTTATAACAGTGTAACAAAAAAAAAATCACCACTGATTTTAGATACCAATTATTTATTACACTGCCTGAATACTAGGGTGCCTGCTGCTTATTTTGATGGAGGTTGAGATTAAAAGAGGCTTCTAGGTCAAGCTAATAAATTTGATTAAACAGACATATTAGCTGAAAAAACTAGTAAAGCTTTTAAACAGAACCTTCTGTAATTCTCAAAGGTTCAGCAACTTTGAGCTGCTTTCAAAGATAAACATAATTTCAGCAAAACTGCTTAGTATTTCAATAGATACATATAATTTTGACCACCTTGATAAGAAATGTTGGTACCTATGGAGGGTGAGTTGTAGGTGTACTGTCCTAATCTGCATCCATTTGTCATTTAGCCTGTAGAAATCTGCCATTTCACTCCTTTCAACTCAGACACGAGTCATTTGATTCTGTAACTAAATGAAGTGGGATAGAATGCACCATATAACACAGCAGAGTCAAGAAAACGTGTGTGCTTTCATTTGCTTCAGTATTACTCCTGAAGCAAATGGCAGTGCACTATCACTGCAGAACAGGGTTTGTAGGCAGTGCTATGCAAGGCTTCACAACTGCCATTACCAGGGACTAATTCAGAAACAACATTTTAAGTAGCTGAAGGTCTTAGTGTTAAGCGATGATTTTTAAGAGTGAAATTTCATTCTTACGCAGCACTCATACACCTTTATCAGTGTGGAACAGCAATGTCATCCAACGGTCTGACAGGGCAAACCACATTGCATATTCTTTTAGAAAAATCTCCAGAGAGAGACTCCTAAGCCTCATTTCTTATTTATAAAGTCTGGAGCTAAAATTTGAATGAACATGAGCCAGAGTATCTGCCTGCACAGAAGATTATTAATACTCAGTTTAGAGTTTGTAACAGCTACAAATGAACTAGAAGAGAACTGAGATACTTCAGTGTTAGAGTGAGAAAGGGGGAAAACACAAGTATTTTCAAATATTCCTTTCTGGGTTTTTTTTTGGCTCATTTCCTGATGCGCCCTTTTCCACCAATGTGTTTGATCAAACACACTTACTTTCACAAGAAGAAACTCAGGGACTTGAAAAAACACAACACAAAAAACCAAAACAAAACCCAGCAGCACTGAAGTTCCACCTGCAGATCCCAGTTATAGAGTAAACCCTAACTGTCTATAGAGCCCCTTACCTGAAGGGGAAATGGGATAGCTATTGAACGGCATATGAAACATGAGAAGAGCAGAAAAGAAGTCTTGACCCAACCACATCAATAAACAACAGTCGTGCAGACCTGATCAATCCCACTTAACTGCAGCTTTGCTAACTTCTAGCACTTACTAAGCAAATTTAATGCATTCCTTATTCCTGGACTGCAAAGTCACATATACAAGATGACTGACAATATTTTTTGTCACTGTATTTATCCCTTACAGTCCCCACAGTAAGCTGCAATTTCTTTATCTTCACCTCCTCAAAGTACCCACTGGTGAGTAGACTGAGCAGTCTAGATGCTGGAAAAAGTCTATATATGCATTTATTAGCGCTTAGTCCAGAACTGCAAGTTCATCCACTTGGTGATGGCAGCATCCCCATTCATTGTGATTGCAGGAAAGATTGTCACTCAGGGAATCAAATACCTGATCAATGTGCTCTCCACACTTCCATCTAGGTATGTTCTGTAACTCCCAAAACAAAGACTCTACCCAGACCAACATGCTCATATAGAAAAAGGATCTTTTCCCCAGGCAGTGGAAGCTGCTGATGCCCTGTGGGTGTTTTCATCGCATCCAGAATGCTATCCATAAGTGCAGAACTCTTCTGCTTGTTATCTCATTTCACATACTGTTTCCAACCACTGCAGTTCCAGCAAATCCCTCAAGCAAATGGATAATAAATGGTTTTCTCAAAACCATTTACAGAAGACTGTTAATACTATATATTTAAGCCTCATTTAAAACACTCAAATGTAAACAAGATGACTTTCTCCACTGGATGGCAACAGAATGCTAACTTCCTTGGTTTAATAAAGTTCATTCAGGATGTGCAAGCATAGAACACAAGGAAAATGCATTCAAAGAGCTAGCTGCAATTCTATTGGTAACAAAGTGAAAGATGTTAAGAATTACTTCTGTTCTTCAGGCAAGAAGAGACGTAGAGCAAAATAAGTGGTGTTTCCAACTTAGCATAAAAACAAATTGAAGATAAGACAACGTCCAGCTGGATGCAAAGAACACCTACAGATCTGATACTACTTTTAAGTACCTTTTCGAAATAAGAAGTCTAACAGCTTTCAAGTTCATCCTATGTGCCTGGTTTATGTCAACTGTCCTTATCCTCACTTAGGGTTTGCTTGATATTTTGCCTAAGATCACTCTCTCCAAAGATCCAACATTTATTTAGCTTATGGTAGCTGTAACTATACCTATGTCGCAGAATACATCCTCAGGAACCAATCAGTTGTGGAAACACCAAAACAGAGTGGTTTGATACACTAAATATAAGCATAGTATTTGTACGAAAATAGACTAGCTTGATGGCAAATTGAGTTGAATTACACACAAACTGTTAGTTCTTTGTATATACAGGCTGTACATGTCAGGCTGGCAGGCTTACTCTTATCACATACCTATGACACTGAAGGGGAAAAAAGAACACTAAGTGGATAACGAATGGGAGGGCACATCAGACTATCTATTCCTCCCATGAGATTAAACTGTCATTTCAAAATGACAATTTAAATAGCTCAGTGTTGCACTGCTATGCCATTTAGTCAAGTTGAGCACTCAATGTTTAGCATACAAAATTTACAGGGCAACCTCCTCTATTTTTGCTTATTGATTTCTTGCATTATGTAAAGTATCGAGTAAGAGCTCTTCTACTGACGGACTCAGTGCTGCACCACTACCCATCTGAAGTTAACACATAATTCATAGAATATATCCATTTTGTTATCAACAGGTAACTCTGGAAGCATGACAGACATTTCAAGACATCCTTAGTTGATCGTGAAATTCCAGCCAGCTGCTAAATGGAAATAAGCCTTTCTTTTACCACAAAGACACCCATGGGCAAACTGTTTCCTTCAAAGAAATGCACAAGGATAAGTAAGATATTGGGATCTTTTGCACAGTTTTCATATGGGGAACTGAATCTCTGGAAAAGGATGGTCACACAGCTCAGTTGGGGATAGGAATCTCCAGCATAAGAGTCCCTGCATTGGCATCATCAGGTGAGACTGCCTAAGGCATTGTTTTGCTGAATTCTTATAATTCAGGTAGCCTGGATTTTGAGTGACCCACTGCCATTAATTATCCTAAAATACTTACAAAACATCTCTGAAATACCATAATTGACCTTTAGGACCATTCCCATATCTGCAGGAATCATTTCAAGTGGCTTTTTACAAGTATCTGCATGGTAAATTGTACAGCAAGAATCACATATGAGGGAGTTGAAACTGCCACATGCTTTGCCCAAAGAGTTACTACCTGCATCTTCAGCATGCAGGTAGTGCCTACTTATTGGTTTATGTGCACAGTAGAAGCTGCATGGGACTGCCTAATTTTCCCACCTGAGGAGTTCTTATAACAAGTGGTAAAGGCTTCTTGTGAAGGTGGCTGTGTGGGTTCTGTCATCTTGTCCCAGTGGTCTCCAGCCCAGCCAGTGTTTCCTCTGTGTGGAGGTCAGCTGGTGGATTCCTAGACCGTACAGGGAAATGATGACTATGTGTGCGCACAGGCAAAGCTCTAAGGCCCAGTAGCACCACAGTGATAGCTATGTGGCAATTATGAACTTCATCTGTGGGTCACAGTTATACCTTGAATCCCAAAGCTCTTAATACACCTTAGCCTAACTTAAAATAATAATTAAAAAACACAACTTTTAAGAGAATTACCAGGGCAATTATGCAATAAAATCCTTCTTCTTTTTAGAATGCACAAAACAGCTCTCTCATACTATATTATTTTCTTATTTGAACTAGCATTATCCATTCAACTCTATTATCACTCTACCTAAAATACTGGTAGAGTTTTACTTCAATTAAGTTCTGTACATGGCGTTGAGATAAAGAGAATAAGCAGTAGCTTCTGCCATTCAGAATGGTTGAGAAAAAGAGTTGGTTGGGTTTGTTCTTTGGTTTGGATTTTGGTGGTGGTGGTCTTCTGTTTGTTTGTCTTTTAAAGTGTACATCATGCACACTTCCTCAAGCACATAGCTTAAGAAAAATCTGGCACCTCTAAAAACATGAATTACAGAAAAATAAATCTGACTATATCTCAGTGCAGTCCAGAAGAGTACCAAATGAAAATACTGAAAACAAGAGGCTGATCTGACCACTTTTCATTCAGCTGCTTTATGACTTATTAGCTGCATTTGTCCCTATCTGAATAACAGCAAGATACATTCTGCAGACAAATGTTAGCATTTTTTTCTTTTACAGTTCTTAGCCTCCTATTCTACAGGAAAAAAAAATTAAATGAAACAAAACCTGCTTGTCTTCAGGCAGTCACAATCACCTCTCTAATTCTATAAATATCCTCTGCACAATAACTCATGGCGTATATAAAAGCAATGACAAGGTCACTTACTATGAACAATTCATGATCCGTTACCCTGGCAACAGAAATGTGTGGCAACAAGGGAAAAAGGCACAGTAAAAATTATAGGATGTTTCCATTATGTAAGTGATTCTTGTGATTTCTCCAGAAGGGTTTACCTAAAAAGTCCCAGACTCCAGATGTTTCTCACTTTCTCTAGTTTTGCGCCAACAGGAACTTCACTTTTTTCAGTGGTTCCTATACATTTGTACTCACCTAAGTGACAAGAAAACCAAACATGTGACTGATAAATCCAATTCAATTCAATTTCTCAACATCTAGCATGAATTTGATCCATCTCTGCTGGTGAGCGTCATCTGCGGAGTTTGAATTCCTAGTTAGCATTCACTGTTAGTTATGAGTCATACATAGCTCACTCTCCATTGATATTCCTTCGTCATCTTTTGATTAAAACAATAAATCAATCCATCACCAATTTCCATGTCACAATGGTTTTCCAAGTTTTCAAGAGGAAATATGAAATTAATGTATTAATATAGGACTTAAAATTGACTTTAACTAACTGGAGGGCTCAGCACAAGTTACTATTTTCTGGAAAGCCCATGTGCTGGAATGCTTTTCTCACTCCGAATCAATCTATAAAGCTCAAGTAAGCTCCCACAGCACAGGTTTTATAACAAGAGTAGGTAGTCAGTATTTCGCTGATTAAAACTCAATCTTGACTAGTACTTAACCAGCAGTAACCACGCTGCTTCTGAATGAAAACCAGATTCCACAGTAGGTATGCATCTTGACATATTAGAATAGAAATAGCATAGCTGCTGCAAGCCTGCCTGTAGAAGAAGAATAAATAACAAGGTAACTACAGCACAGCTCTCATCCTTCACTGCAAAAGGCAATGTTTCTGAGGTACCCCAGAAATGAGAAGTAGCAATAAAGTACTGGAGATCACAGAATCCACAGATGAGTCACTGTTACTGTGCTGTAAAAAAACCCTTTTCTGTATCTGAGGAAAGAAAGGCATAAATCCATCAGCAGCATATATTAAAGCACTATGGTCCTTGCAAATCAGAAATAAAGAGTTTTCAGCCTCTATCAATCAGTACCTTTCCGCAGTGCCCCTCTCCAGTTGTCTCCAAGACAACTATCATGTTAAATCCATACTACTGAAAAAGGAATAGGTATCATTTTAGGTAGCAGACCTACAGATACCATAGACTGTATGCCCTCCAAAACTGCTATCACATACTTGGCAAAGTGTAACTTGAAACTTAGAGTGAAAAAAAGTAATTGCTCTACTGATAGCAAGCAGAGAAATAAAAATAAAACAAAAAAAATAAAGCTCTGTGGTATGACCCACTTGGAAATAACATGAATAAGAGATCTTAATTTCTCAGAGCACCTGATATTGCCATAAAGAAGGATGAAGACAATACGGTAAGAAAGAAAGAAAGGGATTCTTAAGATATTCAGAGTTCTGCAGCTTTCTTCTCATGTCATAAATTTAGCTTTGGGAAACAAACTGATGAAAAACCTGATAAATGCATTAGGATTCAGATTACAGAAACATTGTATTACCTTATTTGCAGAGTCCAATGCTGAAATGTGACTGCAAACAAATGCCACAGAAAAGAATTTTGCCTCTACTGCTTCTCAATGGCTTCTCAGCAATTTTAAGGATGCCATCAATGTGTTTCTAATTGCTGTCATCCGAATTTGATCCGAGACCTACAAACTCTGTAGGAGGAGAGCTCTCTATACAGTGTCAATTTATGGAAAGACATCCAAAGAAAACAAAGAACTAAAAAGCAAAAATGCCAAGAGAAAATGCCTACATACACAGATTGAACTATTTTAGGTCCTAGAACACACAGGATAGGACTGTGATAACACAAAATATCCACAGCAAGAGGTAACCACCACTCTCACTATTCTGAACTGGAATGGAAATGAAATCAAGGATGTTACTATGGGCAGAAAAAGCATGATAAATCACATGCTGCCAAAAGACAGACACAAAAACAAGACTGGCTTCAACTTTTTTCCTGTTTAATCTGGAATGATTAATGTTCATAAAAAGGAAAAACACAGAAATTACTTCAAATCCAAACCAAATGTTGACTGAATTAATATTACTACCACGTTAAATCATTCTATCATACCAGTAAAGCTGCATCAGTTATACTAAATGGAGGTACTTTAAAATAAATTAGAAAAACATGAGATGTAGTAAAAAAAGTAAAACTACTTGAGAAGAAACTCTTAAATGAGTGGATATTATCAGTGTTTGATTCTTCCAAGTACATGGGATTTAAACTGAAGAACCACATCAGAAATAAAAAAGCAACTATTTTGATCATGTCCCTAAGTAATACTCTAGTTGAAAATAGCTGTGTAACAGAACTGCCTCTGCAATTTCCAGACAGAGACATTTTACTTCTTAAAGACAGAACACACGAAGAAAACTGAAAAAGAAAACACAAAGGCAATAACTGAATCCCCAAATATACATTAACCACCTGAGCTACTATGTTATTCTCAAAATAGTTCTGAAGTTTGTTTCTAAGAGCTCATACAACCAACAACCTTGTCCCACATTAAGAATGCTAGGAGAAGACTAAGTGAAACTTTTCAACAGCAAATTTCCTCCTCTTGCTCAGCAGACTATTCCTGTCATCACTAACAAGACCAGTAAGATTATTCATTTTATGCTCATCATAAAACATGAAATTCTCCAGGTCTGTGTAACATAACTGCAGAGTTGATCCCTTCGTTGTATTTCAGACAGAAGAGAAATATCCATGAAACAAGAACCACCTAAGAATTCTTCACATCTAGAAGGGAGAAGAAATTCCTTTCAAAAAATTATTTATTAAATATTAGGGCAATTTCCTGATTAGAAAAGGACTGTCTTTTAATTCCCAAAATCCTGAGCTGGAAGGACTAAAATTACTAGTTGTTCTTACTTGCAAGGTTTGCTAACTCTCTGAAACTCCTGTCAGACCTGCCTTACTTTCACACCACAAGCCTATTTTCAGGAGTTCCCTTTATTTTTCCATTACCAGAAGACAAAGCAGAAGGGGACAAAAGCCCTCAAACTGACTGCTAACCTCTTTTTTTCTTCTTTTTCTATCCTGTTCTCCTAAACTACTCCACTGACAGCATATAATTGTAATGACTCTATTGCCTAGACCATGTCTGCCCATTTGAGTGTTTACAGCAAAGATAAACCCATTAAATGTATAAACTCCCTTCCACTTCTTTCACCAATATAAAGACCACAAAATTTAAATAATCAGAAAATATATCAGACCTGTTCAGTCAGATGATTGTCTTAATCAAAATGTAGCTTTGATCATCAGTTCTGGAAGGAGATGGGATTTTCATCTCCTCCCACTTTGGGATTATTTTAAGCACTAGTGCTTCATCAAACATCTGTAATTCCAAATTATTTCCTGGTCTTTTCAATCTATTTAATACCAGACAAAAGTTATTTAGATACTATAAACCAAATTTTCTCTGTCAAAAAAGGAAAAAAGAAAGAATGAAAAGAGCAGAACACAAGCTTTCAATTATTTGCTGCCCTTGGAAAGGGAAGCATAAGCTAATATCTATTTTATTCCATATCTTTTTTTTCTCCTACTAAACAATATTTCTGAAATAATCCAACATCAAATGGAACCCAAAATACTACAGTCAACAAACAAAACCTGTATCTTCCCTCTGTTTTCCTAGCTGTTTTAAATGTCAGTCCTGAGTCCATAACTGATAGTGAGTTCTACAGAACAAACAAGGTTCAGCTTTGCCTTTTCTCTTCTGTATCAATGCACATAGGCATGGACATTAGAGATGCTGCCTTCAAAATTCTGAAGCATGCAAAGAACATCTAAATCTTTTTTTCTTTTGTCTTCAAAATATTGGTAAAATATTGTTCATAGACTCTTTCCTTTGTCATGCTAATAAACCATCCTGGTCAATAGCTTCTTGCAGTGCAAGGTATTCTGCAGCATTACAGCAGACTTCACACTGATAAAAAGCCACACTGAAAACATATCACAAAACACACAATCATCTGTCACTATAAGTTACCCAATTGTAACAACAGGGGGTATTTTTAAGCAGGCAGAATGTAATTGCCTACTTGGAATTCTGCCAAGACACTGGAGCTAATTATTTTTTAAGGATAAATTTAGTGCTTGCATGAAAGCTGATGGATCAATAGCAAAAGAAGATGAAGTCAGTTTATTCACAGAGTAGGTATGGTGCTCGCTGTGGTGATGCAAAGTTCCCTACTGTGCCCTGACAATCTACCATTTTCTTAAAATTGGAGGGAGATGGGCATTAGACTGAGACTGTTCAACAACCTCTGCTTTTAATTGAAACTACCAGCAGTGAGTGAGAGCATGTGTACCTATCTGTCCAGAGCCAGAGTGCCCAAACAACTGTCCTTCAGCCAGAATTCAAACTAGTGACTTGTCTTTTTAACATGTATAATGTATTAAAAGCAGAACACCCAATTTAAACATGCTTAAACTATTCATTCAGTACTAACTACATTATGCCAAATTGACTGTGCTAGCCTGTACTGTATTACTACTGATCAAGACATAAAATCAGTTTCTAAGATTTCTCTGCTGGCTATTAAATGCTTTGAAAGACAGAGTATCAGAAGGAAACACTACTCACAGCTGCATATTATGGCCTACACATATACATCACATCCTGCGTGGGATGCACTTTACTGCCTGTTCCATGAGAGTCACACTGACACTACAAGGCAAAGGCAAAAATTAAGTATCCTCACTAGCAAAAGAAACACCAGGCGCAGATTCTGGCTTAGCATCACTGTCACACAACCTCCATCACTCATGATCACCTTGCAGCCACCCGAAGTTTGTTTGTAGCAGATAAGGACTCCACCCCTACACCTCCAGTGTTACACAGTAAAACTAAAATGACAGAAAGAAACTTAAAAGAAATTAGTCAACTACATAAAAAAAACCCCAAACCAAACAGTTCTGCAGCATATACATACACACCCTATCTCTGTCAGACACCAGATGCATTGTCGACACAAGTCAGATAAACAAAAATAAAAGCTACAATTAAGATGCTGAAAACATTGTTATGCTGCTTTAATTGATTTATTTTTAAAACATGTTTTTCTAAAATGTTCTCAAAGAAAAATGTTCTCTGACTTAGTACTACAAGTTCTAGGAAGAGTCAGAACTCTTTTTTTTTTCCTGTTACAGAAGTAACATGAACAGAAAGACCTTCAAATCCCAACCAAGGAGAAAAGATTAAATAACAAAATCCAAAAATCAGACAAAGCTTGCATGCTCTGTTCTAAAATGCAATGTTACAATTCTTCTACATTAAAACTAAGAGGAGAATCTAGGAAGTGACATTGAATAAAATAAAACTGACTGTACAAAGCAGAACCATATGGACAACAAACACTGTGATTAACAAGCTTTAAATTCAGTATCTTTCCGGTCACTGCACAGACCTCAACTGCTCAAAGACAAGGCATAAATAAGTGACAGTATTCTTCATCCACTGTGAAGAAAATCAGCAAGATGGAACCATGAAGCAAATTTTGCAAGAGGCTAATGTAACTAGACAGCAGCCAAATATTAACAGTTATGATTCCTGCCTTGGATGGGATCTCTGGATGGAAATTAGAGGCAATATAGCCAAACATATTACTGATGTAGCATGTCCCTCCTGCGGCTTGTGCATGAGAATCATGCCTGCAATGCAGGGCTCAGGGATCTATTTCTAGATTGTTCAGAAACAACTGTGCAACTTATCAATTACTCCACCTACAAGCTGAGGGAGTTGGTAATATTTGCTTGCTTTTTAACAGTGTTGTGGAAACCAGATTTTGTCACTAGTTAGAGAAAGAATTTAAGAGTCCTCTGGAGTTTCTCCTCTCCCAGGTAGAGATACAGTATCAACTGAAAAGCAGCACAGCTCCCATCCTCATTATTGCTGTTCTTAGGAGAAAGTGTTGCCACATTTCCAGACAGCCAGCAATAAACCATTGCCTTTTTCTCAGCATTCCACTGTCATCCTTTCTCCTGCACCTCCTGTACCACTGTCTCTGCAGTGACAAGGTATGGCCTCAGCACCAAGTTAGAAATGGCAATGGACCTAAACCGGATGTAACTTGGTCGCCATTTCTTACCCAGTTACAGAGAATTCCCTGGGCAAGAGTGAAAGACCTAAAGGGTCTGCTCTCTGCCCTCACATTTTGTTCTTCACAGCCCCTTACTCTGGCACCAACACTTTTTATCAGGTCAGAGAGTGCTGTTCTCCTATCACAATATTGAAAGCACAACAATACCTATACAGTGCAGGATGGCTACAGAACAATTATCCAGTTGTGAAGTTCAATGGTAAAACACAGGGAGAAAAAAAATAACCTGTCTTCATCCTACCAAACAAGCCCACACTGCCACTGCAGAATCTGTCTGGGTTTTCTTCCAGACCTCATTTCTGATTTGGTCTGAAGCTGGCAATCACTAATTAATCAGTCATTTATGTGACCCGTGTACCCAGTTACATATCCGTTGAGCCTGAGACCTACTCCAGAAACTGCAAAAGAGATCATTCCTTGCTCACCAGTGGCAGAGTTTACTTGATAAGCAGCTCTCCCCTGCCCTGCTACCAAAAGCTGGACACAGATGCTCCAGACAGGTGACTATTACAAAAGAAAGCTAAGGGCAAAGACAAAGACTTCACATGATCCTGCATAGCCAATGGAACCATGTGTCTGCACCATGAGAGCAACGGAGTGCCCTGGGGATCTTCCCAAGCTCTGCCTTGGGAATAGGCTCAGGAGAAACCACCACAGGAAAGAGAAACTGACAACACAGCCCAGCTGAGTATTGCTCCATAGATGCCTTCACAGAGCGTCATGAAACATCTGCTGGAAATATAACACAGCAGAGAGCAGGAAGGCTAGGAGGTTTCTTGAGTGTATGGAAGATAATTTCCTGACACAACTGGTATATGAGCCTAGCAGGGAGGGTGCCATGCTTGATCTCCTGTTCACAAATAGAGAAGGACTAGTGGCAGATGTGGTGGTCAGAGGCCATCTTGGGCTTAGTGATCATGAATTGGTTAAATTCTCAATTCTTAGTGAAGTAAAGAGAGGGGTTAGCAGAACCTCCACCTTGGATTTCCAGAGGGCAGACTTTGGACTCTTTAGAACACTGGTTGAGAGAGTCCCTTGGGATATAGTCCTGAAAGAGAAAGGAGTCCAGGAAGGCTGGACTCTCTCCAAGAAGGAAATCTTAAAGGCCCAGGAGAGAGCTATCCCCATGTGCCGTAAGACTAAAGGGCAGGTAAAATGGCCAGCCTGGTTGAACAGGGAGCTTTTGAAGGG
>VWZO01008647.1:425358-455350 GCA_013396975.1 Bucco capensis
ACAGCCTTCCCAGGGAGGTGCTTGAGTCACCATCCCTGGAGGTGTTTAAGAAACGTGGAGATGTGATGCTCCAGGACATGCTCTAGTGAGGGCAGGGCTTGTGTGGTTTGTTTTATTTGGGGTTTTTATTTTGGTTGGACTTGGTGATCTGAGAGGTCATTTCCAGCCATGAATGTTCTGTGATTCTGTGAAACCTGATGAATCCGCTGTAATTGTTCAAGAGCTAAGCAAATTACTCTGGAAAGCTCAAATTATTCAGAATCAAAAGAATAAAAGCCAGATTTAATCACACTAAGCTCTTTGCTCTCTTTCTGGGCCATAGCTTTGAGAATCTTCAATGTAAAACTGAGTAACCATAGCTAATCAAGGTTCATTTATTGTATGCTACCAATAATATCCAAAGAAGAAAAGCTTTTCTTTTACATTTCTTACTTGCTTCCCAGTGTGCACTGGAACCTCACACTGACATTTGAACTGTGCCTGTTTCCACCAGCAACTGCTGCCCAACTTGTGCTGTCCAGTAGCTTTTAAAAGCAGGTCAAGATAGTGATGATCTCAACTGTTTTTTTTCCCTCTTCTCATATAAGTCTTTGTCTAGCCCTGCTGAAGTTAATAGGCAATGGAAGCAGATCAAGATGAATATGTAGCTCTAAGGTTAGCAGAAACATAAGAGAATCAAGTCTTTAAGAACTGAAAACAAGAACTCGCAGATGTTCCATTTAGTTCACTTTGCAAAGCAACAATTTACATTTTCTTTCTAAAGAAAACATCTGTGGCAAAGGTTTAAACTTCGTTCTCTTCATATGAATTCACTCTCCTTTTCTTAAATGTCCTTTATACAGACCAAACAATACACCTCAGAGCTAATAATGACATACTGCAAATCAAGACCAAAATTCTTCAGCAATACTGCATCATTAGAAGTAATTTATACCACTGCTACAGATGACAGAGTCAAAAGGGAATTATGAAATGTTGAAAGCTATTAAGGAGTACACAGCTTTGCTATGTCCCCCCAACTTACATATGATAGTAATTTCTGAAGGCTGAATTCAGTCTGTCCACCTACTCAGTTAACTCATTCACTGACAGATCAAAGAAATAAAGAACATGCAATCATAGCACGCACGCTGTCAGTCACAGCTCTAGATACACTAGTAAAAGGGAGATTAGAAATATAAAAGGTAAAGCAACTCCTTTTCCAATTTTCTAGCAACAAGGGTTTCTAATGATACAGTCTTTCTACATGTAGATTATATACAAAATTATATACATTTTCTATTAAAATGTATGCCATGTATTTGTCTACTGACAGGCACAGTCTGAAAATCCCTTGGGGTCTCCTGTGGCCCCTGGTGNCTGAATTCCCTTTCTGAATATCTACAGAGACATTCCTACAGCCTCATGTTCTTTGATTCACTCTTTTTCCCCCACTGACAGTGGCTAAGGATAAGCCAAGGCTTTCAAAATTCAACTTCCCTGCCAAGAAAACCCCACCACAATTCTACATCAGTGTAGTGGTTAGGACAATTGTCCAGTAATGAAGAAATTCAGCTTGAGAAACAAAAATAAATCCTTTTATCTAAGTCCTTCTAAGAGACAACTCCTAGTTAGAGGTTGCACACTACTCTGGATGAAAATATTTGCCACTTTTTTATAGTGTTCTATTTAGCTAGAAAAGCAGCAAGCTGTGATCAGGATTCATTGTCAAAGACACGGCAGGTACATCAGAAAATACTATTGACTCAGTAAGCAGAGTAACACATTCTAGTTTCCATCTTTGAATAAAGCTATCAGATACTACACAGATTTATTCTGGGAACAGGGACCAAAATTCTTGTCTGTCCTACAAGGCCTGACCCAAACTCCACAACATTACACTTTTTCCAGCACCTGCTGGCTTACCATCCAAATAAACCACACATGCTCAAACACACTAAACAGCAATCCAAGTTAGGCTAGCATAGACTCAACAGCAGGAGGGGGGTGCACCACCTTTGCTCCCAGGAGCCTCTATGATTTAGGATCTCTCTATGGAGAAACATAATGCATGCTTAACACAATTCCCCTAACAGAATGTGGGCACAGAACATCCATCTTCCATCCATTCCCTGGGCTAACAGTCAAACCATTTGGCTACAGTAGGAACAAGGACTGCAAACGTGTCTTCCAGCCAGCTACAGGAAAAAGAACACCCCAAAACATTCCCAGATGTAACAGTTTCTCAGAAAAACAATGATTTACTTATGCTGTGTACACAGAAAATACCACCCCAATCTTGCTACCTTAACATTTACTCACAAAAATGCCTAGAGTTTTGTTCCCAACTGGGCACAGATATAAAAAAACACTGGAATGGGGTTGGACTTGATGACCTTTAAACGGTCCCTTCCTACCCAAACTACCTTATGATAAAACATGCAAATTCACGCAGACAAAAAATATGGCCACTTCTCAGTATGCAAAGGCAGACAATTTTAGGCACCACAGGAGAGTTAAGATAATCCTTATTTTTTAAAGTAAAAACTGGGAGCCTGAAACTAAGATGCTTAGAGTCTGTCTGGATCACAGTTCAGGGACCTAAACGTTTTATGGATTTTTTTTTTTTCCAAGAATATTAGTCATAGGTCTGCATGAAAATCTGGGATGACCAGAAAAAATGAACAGATCTAAATCTAAAAGGAGTTTTGGGGGGAAGTAAGAGAAGGTCCACCCATGACAATTTTATAATTCAAATAAACTCAAGACTGACTTGAATGGAAACAAACAGGTTAGTTGGACTGGTTTTGATTAACTGACCATGTGACAGTAGATGCTACAGGCTGTAGCACAGAAAGCATAGTTATTATTAACCCTAAGCTTGTTTACAAAGAGAAGGGATCTGGATCCTTAGCTAGCAAGACTCTAACCAAAGGTTGGAAGAAAGTGTAGAATACAATACCCTCAGGGTTTTTTTTTTTATGCTTAAGAAGCAAATGTTCCCTCATCTGAACAGCTATTTCTGAAAGTAAATCTGCTAACTAAACTTCTGTTTTATCCAGAATTTGCTACTAAAGCAATACTGTGGGAAATACGTATAGCACCTCATCTTTTATGCTAGAAATTTGGAGAATCAACTCCCCCCCCCAAGAATTAAACTGTCCTGCACCAGTAAAACAGGGGAGAAACCATTATAATTTTATACCCCACTGCACTTTCAGGGCACTCTTTTCAACTCCAAAATTAGACCTAAATACCATCCAAGTTCTGACAAGTGATGCTTAAGTCAACTGCACGTAGGAAATACACATTATTTAAACAAGCCTATTACCATATGGTGCTGATACATTTCTAATTCTGATACACCTGAGGTACACAAAGTACTTCAAAGAAAATGTGAGAAAAAAGATCATAAAAGAAAAGAGTCCTCTACTAGGAGACTTAATTCTAAATCAACTTGACTAACAACCATGAGGTCTTGTACCACTAATATTGCACAAATTTATCTGAAAACTCAAAATTGTTTTTCCCTAGAATATTTGACACTAGTTACATTATACTTTTCTAGTTGTGGGACACAGATATTTTATTCTAAATAAAATATCAGGTTTAGTAGAATTACAGAGAATTGATTGTAAATGTGACCTCTATCCAGTAAATGTTTGTATAAAAAAAAATAAATTGTGCTTCAGATCCATCTTCTGATAGCTTATAAGATATACTCCTTCACAGACTTACTCTAATTTAATGCAAGCATAATAGGAAAATTGGGTAGAAGATACTTAAGTAGGTATTTTCCAATTTTCTAATTACATAGGCTTCCTCTACAACTTTGAAAGTACATTATTAGTATTTAAAAACACATTACTGAATTGTGGTTTCTCTACTGTTTGTTAGGCTACTGGGCTGGAATGTAATCTTTTCTACACTGAGCCACTCATCACACGTGTTAACCTACAACATTCAACTTGTAAATAAGTTATGTACTTAAACTAAAGCACAAACAGCATCAGAACATATCCAGTAACACCACTGCATTGCAATCTCATTTACTTTCTAACACAACCCACTGGAATGGGGCTTGTGAGAGAAGGAATTGGGTTTTTTCTGCAGGTATGACAAAAACCCCTGGAAAGCTTACACCATCAAATTACACATCATGCAAAAGCATGAAATACAAACTGATAAAATAACACATCTGTACTTCATCTGTATCCAAGGTATACTGAGATCCTCAATGCATGTTTTCTTTTATGTTCTAAATATTGCACAAAAATTTGCTTATAAACTGGCACTTCTGCTCAGAGAACCTGACTCCTCATACTACACTGCCCTACTTCCCTGAACCCTGACAGAGAAGCACAGACAAAATGCATATGAATTTATGCTCATACTCACTCAGGTGTTGCTGATATTCACTGTTTTAGCTTGGAAAACTGAGATGAGGTCCTGATTCAGTGAAGCACTTTTGCACCCCATCCAAACCCAAACCAGGGTCTCAGATTTCTTAACTACACTGGAAGTCACTGCAAAAAGAAGCTGCTAATTCCAAGACACATCACTGAAGAAAACTGAAAGCTCCACCTTTAGAAGTGTGCATTTTTTGTGCCTTGTTGCTGCTCTTGAAGACATGTACTGGAGCAGAAGCAGAACTGACACTAGACAACTAACTGCAGAATAACATCTTCAGCTATAGACTGCCAAACTGCCTCTTCAGATGGTGTTAGCCAAAGTAGCTCCACCAGTATCCCAGAAACCACAGGCAGTTTTACAACAGCTGAGAGTCAGAACATTTGAAGGTCAATCTTCTTGCAGTTTCCTCTTCCACTAGGGTACAGAAAAGTGAGGTTTTGGTCCTCCCTTCCACTTGCCAAGATACACCTTACTTACTTCAGAGTAAATAAAACTCTTCACACCCTTCTCTCACATTGACCCTTCTCTATTTGTATGTACAAAACACTACTTAGGCTACAGAAATGTGATGCTCAGCTTCTCTTTCTGCCCACACTCTTATCAGGACTTTGTGACTGCAGCAAGAAAAGCTAAAAAGAGGGATATATGAAGGACAGCTAAGCCAGACTACCTTACCTTCAGGCTTAACACAAACAATACCTCCAGTTTTTAATATATTTTAGACACAGCAGGTTAAGCCAATAAGGAAGATCACTGAAGTTGCAGCATATTATTTATATTTCTTAAGAGATCTTCTATTTTGAAAAAAATTACAAAATTATGTTCTACTTGCTGTGTAATCTAAAACATAGTATTACTACTACTTTATCATTCTGTTCAAGGTGGTCAATGAATTGGCTTTCTTAAAAACCTCAACCACGTATTCAAGCAAACATTTAGTAAAAAAAAAAAAATCATTCCCAGTCTTTCCAAGCTCCGTATTTCTCTTTAACCACTCATGCCCACAATGCCTGCCTAAGGCTGTTGATCAGTACTATCTCAAGCAACAGCAACCTAAAACTAGCTCTTCTTACTCGTAACAGCATTCCAAGAAGCTCAGTGAAATCACACTAAATGTTGTGATCTTAGCATGGTACCTGCTTGCCAAGCCTACTAGCAGCACCAGAAACACTGGCTTAACTGTTCAGCTCCAGAAAGCAAGTACTGCATCAATTTTCCTTCCCACACTATTTATCTTTCCAAACTTTGGGGCTACGTTTTTCTTACACGTTTTTTCCTGAAGAAGTGATTATTCAAGTGCATTCAGCAGTGTTCACTTTCTAAGCTATTTCTTTTTCAAGCTCCAAATAAAAAGGGAAAAAAAAAGGGTGAACCTGGGAAAAAAGAAACTGCATGCATGTGTGTATTTATAACTGCCTCTGACTTAAAACAACAGCAGAAGTAGATGTACATTTCTGACTTGAATCCAAAGCAAGCCGTGGCTGCCATCAGGACTTCCCTGCTCCTTTCAGATGCTGAATACACTTTAAAACTCAGTGAAACCAGATGCAGAGGAAGGAGATAAAACTTACTTTGAGAATATCTTTAAAATAGGTTTTTCATATGAAAGGTTTTACATGAAAAATCTAGCACAAAGTTTCTCATAGACCTATAGAAGAAATGAAATATTGTGTTTCCCTGAGACAGAGTGCCCAGTGAAGTTCCTGGGACCCATTAAAATACTGCATCCATATTAACTAGCCAAGACCTTACTGCATCTTTGTGAGAAAGCAGATAGATACAAATATCAAAACATTTTAAAAAGCATATAAGTCTTCCAAAGAGGAAAATACTAAGCTTTGTAATGACTTCGTTGTTCTTCTTTAACAAATATATGATTTTGTACTTAGTTGTTCTTTTCAACTGAGTATCAAAAGACCTGAAACAACACCTACCCTTTCACATAGCCTGAATGATCATTAATCCAGGACAAGTGCAACAGTCCTGCAATATGTGCAACTGCAACAGGTAGGCATGTTTTGCTCATCACTGACAAATCAGATAATAAAACTCTCAAATATCACAAAGCTTTAACTACATCCTCCAGGGCAAGAAAAGAAAAAAAACTTCGATTTAGATTTTTCTAACAACTTCTGATGTTTTCACCCAAAGATCCATTCTGTTCCAAGCCCCTTCCTTTGGGTAACATCCAATTCCCGTTTTGCCTAGAAAACAGAAATTCAGATGCTCTTTTTGTACCCAAGAGGCTGACAAAAGATTTGTTTTTTATGATAGAAGACAGCACACAAGAGGTGTGTTGGATCCAGAGTGCTGTAACTGCTAGGATAAATTTCAGAGGGTTTGAAAGATAAAACTGCTACTGGGAAAACAACAGCCTCTTATTGCTACCTGGTTATCTAGCTCCTTATGAAGAGGAAAAAGGGTTGCTACAGACAAATCCCAAATGAAAATGAAAATGAGACCCAGTATATCCACAAGAAAAGGGATGTTAACAGCGAAAATTTCAAGGCTAATTCAGGAATTTTCTCTCATGCCTTTTACAAAGTCTAGCACTTTGATGCCTCAATCAAATATGCCCTTTCTGCCACTACTGTAATATAAATAACATTTTCCTTCAGTTCCAAAACATATCTCCATGAATACAAGAAAAGGAGAATGTACAGCACAGACACTGGTATTAAATATTTAACTTTCTACCTTAACAACCTTTCTTTTTTGTGTTTCTTGCTTCTGCTTGAGGCTAAATAGTAAGGCCAACTCATGAGGCAAAGCTAGTACCAGTCCTTATATATTATTCATTCATTTCAGATGTACCAATTCCACCTCTAAAGCCAGATATGTCACTTCACAATAAAGCTGTTTCAGATCAGAAACCTAGAATTCTTATCCTGTTAAGAAACCAGGACTTACACAACATTTAAGGGGCTCAGCAGTACATATTGTAAATTCCATGTATGGGGGACCTTTAAATCTGATTTTAATGAGGTTAATGAGAAATGAATATATTATTAATTCTACACAGCCTTTATAGACCAAGCACAATTTTCTGATAGCAAATTTAACATTATTCATCAACACTTTTAAGAAGTACTTTTAATTCTTACTAAAGAAAACTTACCCCACCCAATTTCTTTGCTTCCAGGAGGTTACAGAAAATGTAAACAACTTGCTTCAAGCTCAGCTCAGCTCCTTCTCGTACATAGTTTCAGCTGCAAGAGGCACTTGCAAATCACCACCTTACTAAACAAGCCTCCTTTACATGCACACATTTATCAGAAACAAAGAAATTAGAGACATTTTCAGTGCTTCTACGCAGAAGAGGTTGCTAGAAACTTACTGAAAACAACACTGAAGATCACCCCTAACTAGTTATGCTCTTAAAACTTCAAGTTCACTAGGACTGCCTTTCAAATCATTACCCAACCTTCATATGCTTCTGCAGAATTACCTGACAGCAGAATCCAAAGTTATTGCTTCCACCGGCTGAGACTACAAATGAAATACTTAACCAAGTAATTTGAAAGTACACTCAAAAGAGAAACCTGAAAAAATACTCAAGTCAGTTCTCTTCTGTAGGAAAATTCCCCTCTGTCAGGGTAGAATCCTGTGAAACTCCATTCTCTCACTACATGAGGTCAAGATCTTCATACACTGAAGCTGTAGGTTAGGAGAATTCACATAATATATCTTAACCACCTAAGGCTGAAGGAAAGCCTTTGCTTCCACGTTGCCTAGAGGCCTTTCACATTGTATGATTATCTGTTACTAAGCAAAGCAGAACTCTTCGATTAGTCAAGACACTTTAAAAACCTCAGACAAAATGACAAGCATTCATTGAACTACTTCTGTAGTCAACTTCCCCTCTCCTGAAGGCTCATAGGTAGAGAGTCAGCCTAGTAGTACCTCTCCTTAGTACCCAAACTGACCACCATCTGCCTAAGCACATTGATGTTATGTTACAGAAACATGTATCATATGTTAGTTCATCAGATTTTATGCAAAATGATCTTTCCATTACTCAAATCTGGACTCATGGAGAAATTCTGTCCCTAGAACAAACAGTAGCTAACAAGAGATTGGTTAAAGCAGAATATAGGATTTCATGCAGTGTCATATTGGTTTGAATATCCAGACTAATGAAAACTGAGGAGGGTGAGTTATAACAGTAATATTACAATGTGTTATCACACCCTCTGACAAAGAAAAGCATTTACTAACATGTTTTTGGCACAACAATCTGTTTAACACAAGGGTGGTTGTTTTTTTTTTTCCTGTAACAGTTTTCCTTGAATGCTTAAATACCACTTTTTTTACTTTATCAACTAAACATAAGAGTTTAGTGTTTATACAAAGTACATGGGAATATCAGGTCCTTATTTAATTGCTTTTGTAGCCAATTTCCTTGCCCCTCAAGGCTCATTAGTCAGTCATCTAATCATTCCATACAATAATGCATCCTCTGTGCTTCCTTCTTGAGTTCAGGAATATATCTTTGTCTGCATTTCCAACAGTGGTGTCCTTCAGCTGCAACCTTTCTGAGGGTTTTTTGACTGGTTGCCAATGTTAGTCTCTGTTCCACATGGAGGTGGATTTCCCCAACATCTATTAATTCTGTTCTACCATATACTTAGCCATCTGGACTGTAAGGTAATAGAAAAAGACTGCTGTTTCATGAAAAATCTGTATGGCTTTGCAAGTAATGGGTTTGATGCATCTGTCCACCTTCCTATTTTACAAACATGCCAGAAAGAAATAACAATATTACTCTGATCCCTTCCAGCTACAGAAAACGCAGTTAGGACGAGACTCAAGGAACTAATGCTGAGAGGAGATGAAAAAGCAAGGTGATAAATTTGGAGTCCCTGTAAGTTCTGGAGTACCACCAGCTGTGCTTAAGACTGCTTCTAAACCTCACAATAACTGCAGTCAATACTGGGCCCAGTCCTCTTTAACATCTTCATTAATGATGTCACAATGGGGGACAATGTGACCTCAGCAAGTCTGCTGATGACACAGAACTGGGAGGAGCAGCTGATACACCAGACAGTGTATCCAGAAGGCCCGTGACAGCCTGGTGACATGGGCTAACAGAGGTGCCGAGTCTCACACCTGGGGAGGAACAACCCCATGCACCAATACATGCTGGTAGCCAAGGGGTTGGCAAGGAGCTCTGCAGAAAAGGCCCTGAGGGACCCCAGGTTGAACAGCCAGCAGCATGCCCTTCCTGCAAAGCAGGCTCAGAATATTCTGGGCTGCATTAGGTGGACTGCTGTCAGCAGGTCAAGGGAAACAATCTTTCTCATCTACTACTCAGCACTGCTGAAGCAATGCCTGGATCTCTGTCCACTTGTGGGCTCCTCAGTACAAGAGAGACATGGCACTACTGGAGAGACACCAACAAAGGGTTGCTAGGACAGTGAAGGTCCTGGAAAGACGGAGAGTTAGGACCCCTTAGCTTGGAGAAAGCTCAGGTGGAACCCCATTAATGTGTACAAACGTCTGCAACCAGCATGAGATGCCATGACAAGGCATGACAGAGACAGGCTCTCCTCAGTGGTGCCCAGGGACAGGACCAGTGCCAAAAGGACACAAACTGAAACACTGGTGGTTTCATCTGAACAGCAGGAAACACTGTCTCACTGACTGAGCACTGGCACAGCTTGCCCAGGGAGGCTGTGGAGTCTCCATCCTTAGAGATATCCAAAAGCCATCTGGACATGGTCCTGGGCAACCAGCTCTATGTGGCCCTGTTTGATAGCAGGTGGACCAGATGGCTTCCAGAGGTCCTTTTCATCCTTTTCTGATTCATTTCAAGCTACACTGTATGTAAACATACACACAACCCCCCCCAACCAAAGCAACCACCACAAAGCAAAGAACACACCCAGAAGAAAAAGAGTATCTTGATGCCTGAAGTAAATTGTAGACATTCGTAAACTGCTAAGCCAACAGGCAAATTCTGTTTTCAAAGCTGAGTTTCATTCAGTTAACCACCTGACTGAGAACCCTCCCTTATCCAGTTTCCAAAGAAACTGACACATCACTAAATTAATACAGCAGCAAAAAAAAATGCTTAATTGTTTTGCATTTACAATACCAACAAATGTTTAGGTAGAATTACTATGAATATTCAATAGCTAAACACTGATAAACAACTTCTCCTGTTCCCACAGAGACTGATACACAGCTGACAACATACTATCATAAATGTGTATTTCTTCTTTTGGGGAGCTGGGGGAGGGAAAAGAGAAAGAAATTAACATCTGACAAGAATTCTAACAGAATTGGGGCTTGAAACGTACCCCTTTGCTAGCTACTGGGAGCAAGAAATGACCATGTCATGCTCTGCAATCCACACAGCACTGCAGATATTCCAGCTGCTTCACTCTGCTCTTCCTGCTCCATACAAAGCAAACAACAAAACTCATCTAGGAGCGAACTCATCTAGGAGTTGGGGGGGCTTTAATTCCACAGCAGAGAAGCAATAATGACAACAGAAGCACTACAATTAATCTACACACAGATAGAGAATTTCTGAAAAATATGATTTTGGATACAAAAATGAAAAAGTGGCTAGCTTGAAGTGCTTTGAAATAGCTACAATATAAAATGAAAACCTTCTTGATACATTATGTTACTTGACTTGGGGTAATTCTCTTGAGTTTCCATTTTTAAACTATGATAGTGTGTTAATGAAACTTTCCAAGGAAACTTCAACTATGGACAGGTGAAACAATTAGCTGCTAACCCCTTCACAACTTCACACTGAAAGTCACCATGAAAGCTGTATTAAATGAGTATCAATGCCGTAGGGAAGAAAACTGATGATGCAGTTTGTAAGAATATAATTTACACAGTGTAAGATAAAACTATTTTAAAGTCCCAAATACAGAATATAAAGCGTTTATTACAAATTATTTCACTGTCAACTACAAATACATATGCTAATAAAAAAAGAACAGGAAACAAGTCAGTCTTTTAAGTTTCCCGTAAAGATATTTTTGTCTTTTTTTTTTTGGTCGAATACCATAAAGAACATACCAAACCTTGTATTCAGATCCTTGAGGTTACTCTCAAAGGGAAGAAGCAGATATTTTGAATATCCAGCTTATCTCATGGGGTGCTCACACTACCATCTGCAGCTTACTAAATGCAAATCTGACCATCCTGAGCACCACGTGTGCAACATGCAAACCAGACTATCGCCGGCTGCCAGACCCCGAGGATGCTCTGGCTCATTCCCAATTCAGCAACCTATCTGCTCAGCAATGCAAAACACTGCTCCTCACTAATACACATTTCAGTTCTAGGTCAGTTTGCGACTTTCAAAGCTTTACATAATGGATCTCAACTCACCCCCTCCTGCCATGAGGTAGACCCCACACACCCCAGTTAAATTTCACCGCAGTGCTCTGCTTGCTGGCTAAACCATGTCCCAGGAAAGCTTATGCAAAACTGAACCTTCACAGAAGTGGCTATCAGAAAAACTATTAACAACCAACACTCCTGCTACAGCTCAATGGAAAAAATACTACTTTGTCCAGGCTTACCTAGTCATTTGTAAAAACTGGTAAATATAATCCACAGATGAAACAGTAGAATAAGATAATTTTTCTGCTGTTCACCACAGGGAGAGAATACAGTCCCATACTGCAGTAATGAGGTCATATAACTGCACAGTTAACTTGTTTTAATTAAGCAAGTTACTACCAGTTTTAATAGTTCCCTTATACACGCCACAGAATGGCATCACATTTCTCATGATTTCTGGGACAGTCACAAGCCTGATGAGACATATTCAGAAAAAAAGAACCATATAATCTTCTCCATAACTTCTATCCCATAGATCAGAATTATGCTACTAAAATATTCAAAAGCCTCTCCTCTCTCACCCTTCTTTCTCCAGTATTAAATCATTTTAATACCAACAGCAGCTAAAAATACCTCTGTATTTTTTATGCACATAGAACATACCTAACAATTTGGGCAAAGTAAGTCTATCTCAGGATGGGGTAGCTTTACATTTGGGTAACTGAGTGGCTCCTGCAGCCACAGTGGATACTGTTTGTTGCTGAATCAATTGACTTCCAAACTGCTGAAGCAAAGATAGCCTGGCCCTTGAACAAGGTACATTGCATGACATCTCCTAGGACTCATTCAAGTTGAGTCCTCTTCTGACATGAATAAACATCAATCTTACAGCCTCAGCTCCAGATTTGGCTTCAACATGTTAGACAAATCTCTCTCCTTGCAGCACCATTTCATTAGGGCTCCACAGGCTCCATCTTGAACCTGTTTTTTTTCCCCTTAAAGGGAATCCCTCCATGGGCACAGGTGATTTCTTGTATACATTAGCCTTACAAACAACACTCATCTGGGAAATCAAGCCTTACCCCCATTTCCCTCTCTTTTTTTTTTTTTAAATAAGAACTGAGTCTCAAAAGTTAATTCTAATAAAGAGAAATTCACTGACGATAGTGAAGAACCTAACATGCAAACCCTAAAATGCTTATCAACAGTACCTACACCCTGAAAAATCAGTTTTTGGCAACACCTATGTGAGAAATCAGCTGTTATTTCCCACTACAATATCCTGAGTAGGAGAAAACTATAAATCTCATGTGCTTCCCATTGTTTTTTAAATCAGTAGCTGCTTAAAGACATCCTTGCAGGTGTTTAACTATTGAAAACTAAATCTCATATTAAAAACAGTGCCTCATTTGCAGCTAGAGTGAATACATCTCAGATCTGTTACTAGGATGAAGAAAACCAGTCAGCATACCACATTTTTCTACTTGGCTCGAAGTGAATGGTGTCATCCTACTGAAGAACACAAGGAAAGCAAGGCAGAGCCAAGGTCTTTCAGTATAGCATAGTCCATCAACAACTAGCAGACAAAAAAAAGTTTATTTTCTCCTACACTAAGTTCCCTGCTAGTAGGACATCCTCTGTAGAAGCTTGTCCTTAATTTAAAACCAAAAAGAAACATTTTCAACATCTCCTGCTGCAGTATCCATCCTATTTGGATGTCCAAATGTAACTAAACAATCTAAAAAGAAATACACTGTCTTTAAATGGTTAGAAATGGGAGCAGGAGTCAGAGTCAAAACGTGCATTTGCATGGTGGCAGGTAACAAAGAGCCTTGACCACTGCTGCCCAAGCTCTAACTGCAATGTTTCTTCCACGACTATTTTCCACTCCAAACAAAGTTTACAGATCCCTGAGTTAGATCCATCTGCACCACATCTTTTATGAGCCATCAACAGTAATGCCTGACCAGAGGACTACTCAAAAGCTCTAGGAAACAGAGAGAGAAGACCCCAAATCCTGAGGCCTTCTCCTCTCCCAGTCTCTGCTCCTTTTCCTAGCAAGTCCCTGAGGCCCATTCCCCACCTCACCACCCATCTCTTGAAGCTCAGTATTTCCTTCTCATCATCAACAGATAAAAACAGCTACCACAAGAAAGGTAAGAAAAAAATCAGTCTTACTGAGAGATGATGGAGCTGGTGTCCATACCCAGGAGCTGTGGGAGCCTCTGAGGAGCAGCCCGAACTGCTCCACATCTCACACAGGTGGTTCCAACGGCCACACCCTGGGCACAGCTGAGCCGTTGTTAGGGTGTTAAGGAGAGGACAAAACGGCAGATAACTGTGAGGGGAATGCTGCCAGTGTCAGGCCTGGGAGCAGGGGGGGAGCAGGAGGAGGGACAGAAGTGTCCCACAGCTCACACAGGTGGTTCCAATGGTCCCACCCTGGGCACAGCTGAGCCCCTCTTAGGGTGTTAACAAGAGGACAAAATGGCTGACAGCTGTGAGGGGAACAGTGCCCGAGCCAGAGGGGGGAGCAGAAGAGACAGAGATTGCCCAACAGCCCCTGGGCAGGACATGGCAGAGCAGGGGAAGAGTGTGAGGAGGAGAGAAAGCAGGAGAGAGGAGCTGGGATGGGCTGAGCATAACCCCCAGCGCCCATCTCTCTACATTGCTTGGGAGAAGAGATGGAGGAGTCCAGAACGGAAAAGTGAAGTTGAGCATGGGAAGGTAGAGGGAGGGGTTGGAGATATATCAATTTGTTTTCCTTCTTTCTCGTCAACCAACTCTATTTTAATTGGCAATAAATTCGAGTGGCTTAGGTTGGAAGGGACCTTAAAGATCCATCTAGTTCCAACCCCTGTACAAATCTCTCTTTGTGGGTATTTTCATAGGCTTTTGTGAAGCTACCACATCCATTTAGATGTGTATATACTTCAAGCAAGCTTCAAGTGTTTTACAGTTCATTTAAGAGTTTGGATTTATAAAAAACACTAAGTTTTGAGGAATGAGAGTGTGTAACTTGTAACAGCTGTCATTTTTCTGGGAATTTCACAGCTTAAGACTATTTGTAAACTGCAGCCACCACCCCTATCTATTCCAGTTAAGACTGTTGGGATCTCGTCTGTTGGCATCTATCACAACCTAGAACAGTACCTTCTTATCACACCAAAGTACATATGGACAACTGGACTACTTGTAAAGATGTGCAAGAACATAGAAATTAACTTGAAACAGTCGTGGACATCTGCAATCTTTAGTAACCAAGAGCTTACCTGGAACTGGAAGCACTGTCAGAAGTTTTGTGCATCATTTTTTGGAAGAGTTTTCCTATTAATCTCTTCCACAAAGTACAAATGCACATACATTAGAAGGTGCAAATTCTGATCTAATGAAAGTTGTATTTAAAAAAAAAAATATAAAAAGCTTTAAAAGTTTTAAGAGCATGTTAATGCCTAGCTGATCAAAATTACTGTCAATATTTATTGTATTACTTCCTCACTATCTTGACAGGATCACATTTTCAAACATTTATGTATGAAATAAATGGACAAAATGAACAAGTGAGTCATTCACCTGCTCTCAGCTCACATGTCAACATACAGATTGAATGAGTATATGCCTATATCACCATAAGCAAACCACTTCCCCTAATGTATCCACCTTCATAAATAAAACTTCCGTATGAAATAAAACAGAATTTGCAGTAACAGTCTTTCAGATTTACCATGAATTCCATGGAAATACCATTTTTTACAACTGTTAAGTATGACAAGACATAATGGAGATTCCATCCTGTTTTGCTAAGGACTTGATTTTCAGGAGTTCACAGTGCAGTAGCACTGTCAGCTACACAGGGAAATTAATTACATATGTATTTTGCAGGTTTTCAAAAGGCATACTTAGGAGGCTGTTAATAAGAGTCAACAATCACAAAGTGCTTACACTGTCACAGAAGAAAATGTCAATATAGCTCCTTAATTTTTTATTCAGTGGTAGAAAATACTTTTTGCCTTTTTGTTCACTACAAAAAGAGAAGATAAATTTCTTTTCAAATATTATATATGCAGACCCTCAAATATCTGCATTTGTTCTTTTTCCCCCTACACTAAAATGAAAAGAGAACTACAATTTTCTAATTTCTAATTTCTTCTATTCAGCTACAATAGGGCAAGCCAAACTCTGAATTAAATCACATTAATATATCATGCAAAAAGTTGCTTAGAATTACTTTAATCATGATATTTAACAGGATTTGGGGTGTTTACCAGCATCTCTACAAACAGCATTAAGGGCAAATGGAATAAAACCAGTCTGTGAAAATAAAAGAGCCTTATTTCCAGAACTACAATCTCAGAAATGCTGTATGGGTTTATTTTACTCCAGAGGTATCTTAACTGTTTCCCCTGCCTCAATTCTCATTTGCATGATCTGAAAATCACAAAAACAGTCTGAGATGATCAGAAACAAAGACTAAATCACAATAAATAGGTCTTGCATGTGAAACAAACTCTGAGGATGACAGAGCTTGAAAACAGAGTTGAAGAAAGAGAAAACGTAAAATAAATTTCTGTTTGGAAATGTAATTACAAAGTCTGAGTGACAGCTACAGTATTTTATGCCTATGGATTTACAGAATAAGAACACGCCAGGCCAAAATCTATGTTAGCTCCCTAACAGAAGGTGAAGAAAATGGCCTTTTGTCTTCAGACAGGATATTTACCACTTCTTTCAAAACATAACACACTAAGCAGTAAATGTTTCAGGTAACCAAAATTACCAGTTAAGGGGCTTACCCTTCTGGTGTTTGTGTATAATTGGTCAAAATTCTCAGACTAAGACTGAAGTGTTTAAGTTTTTATGTGAGGAGAAAATGAAGGATCTTCTTTGAGGAGCAGAATATCCCTCCTTTAGGAGACTGTACTGACAAACACAGGGAGAAAAACAAAACCCAAAACTTCATCTCGGGCAAGGATTCAGTTTGGATTACCTGTCAGCAGGCTGCAAACTTTCTTCATGTGGGCTACAGGTTCTATTTGTTCATCCAGACCTCATAAAAGCATCGCCTGCTCACCACCCTAAAAGTGCAATTTGGCAACTTTCCATGATGCTTAAATCACTATTTTAAAACCCGAGGTTGGCTTAGCATGGCCAGAGTACTCCAGACTATCAACTCTAGCTGCTCTCCCACTATATAGCATCATGCTGCACTGCCAGAGAAGAGAAAGGCCTCTCCACAATGTCACTATGGTATTGATTTTTGAAATACAAGGAAGACAAGAAACAACTCATCTGTTTGTGATTGCCATGTATAAACAGTGACAAAATAATCCCCAAATTAGAGAGACAGATTTGATTAAACACATCAGAGTTCAAACACACTAGCTATGCAAGCAGAAAGCACTGTAGCAGCATTTTCATAATGCCTCAGAATATATGCAGGAAATCTACAGAAAAAAAGGTTCATTAGAAACTAAGGTGCTAGACTATCAATAATACATCCTTATTTAGCAAAGGATTACAAATTATCCTCTTTAAGCTGTCTGGTGAGTAGTCACAGTGAAAGCTAGTGTGTACATGGATGTGTGCCAGCACAGGTGTAGAAAACAGAAAGGGAAAAAAAAACCCTTTACAGTAAAATACGTGAATTAAATAGATAGTAAGATAGTATCATAACACTCATTTCTTCCTCCTGTATTATTTAATTCAAGGACAATAATTCTTCAAAAACAAAAGGGCTATATGACAAGAAGATACTGACATCTGCTGGCATTCTATAAACGTGTCTCTCTAAAGATTAGGATTTAATAGCCTCAACATTTTTTTTTTCTTACATAATGGGTCTGCATAACAAAACAGCATTGTCCATACTTGAACATGACAAATTAAAATAGTATTTTGTACTTCCAAATGTTAACTGTGTGGCAGTCTGTAGCTAAGCAGTCTACACATATATACCTGTCTTGCATATTTGACTTCTGAAGTATCACAAGAAATTATTTTTGCCTAATTCATATAAAAATACTAAGAGATAGGGCAGACAATTCACAGCCAAGTAATTATTTCCCTAATTTCTTTGCCTATAAAGACTAGTATTTCCAATTTCCTACCCAAAGATGGAACTATACCTGTCCCTCAGGTAAGGCTCATAACGGTGTGTACTGTTTCACAGTAATGGTTAGCAAATTAAAGGAATAGATTTTATTTGTATTAGAACCAAAGAAAAGGGATACATGTAAAGATAACACACTAATCCTCCAGCAAACCACATACTGAAAGTGGTACTTAAACACACTGGAGAAGATCCATTATCTTTGTCATTCAACACAGTCAGCACAGGTATCTTGATAACCAGACTATAGTCCAGGAGACTGAACAGCTTTCAAATCCACAGCATGCAAGTCAGAAATTCTAGTTAATGCATATAGTTCCTAAAGCAGCTCTAACTTGGCATCATTGTGAATATGGAATAGTCTGTAAATCTTCAGGCACTTCTATATTTATTATTTCAAAAGTGTACAATATATTCATTTAATGCTTGCTGTTGGAATCACAGCTTAACATTTCCTCCCTCCTGTGTGCTGTAACATAAAGTTATGGTCGATAATTTAAATGCAAAATAGAAGGAATTCAGAATTACAGTTCACAGTGTCAGCAACTCAGATGTGTTGCACACTGATACTGAGGCATGAATTTAGTATTAGAAACAATGATACAAATGACTAAATAGGAATAATTGCCAAGCTATGCTTAGTGGAAATCATAAACACCTTCCTTAATATTTTTGCATTTCCAAATCAACTGCCAGCTGCAAGGTCAACTCCTTTTATCAGCTCAGTAGCTATATGCATTTCAAAGATGCAAAAGCATAAACAAAAACACCAAATTCACCTTCCTAGTTCATTATTTGTTTGTGTTTTGCCATATACACTTGGGCATTTTACTTTATGCACTAACCAGCATCTGTATTTCTTATGTTTAACTAAAAACCTTACAGCCCATTAGAAAACTAGATAAATACATGGTTCTGACAAGGAGGAGAAGGCTTGTCTGGCTAACACTTCTACATCTCAGAGATGAAGCAATGGTTGATGTAACCTTCCACTCAGAGGAAGAAGACAGTATACACCTACCTCTTAAGCAAAACAAACAACATATAGCAACATAAAATCAAGCACTCACTGGTAGCTTCCCAACAGCTTGTCAAGAAGAGCTGGCTACCACTGACACAAAGAGGCCCAGCAATAGAGCCACACACAGCATCAGCACAAGAACAAGTAATTCATAAACAGTTTAACAAGAACCCAGCTACTCACATACTCTGTAGTAAAGACTATCCACTTCACATGTTCAACTATCAGAAGAAACACACTGCTCATCTTGTCACATCAGTCACACTTCTCTTGTCACCGGTCTGTCCATCTGTCATAGGTGTGCACGCTTCCACAGTCCTAAGAGGAGGCATTTCTTACTCCTTCAGCATGGTGCCAGGAAGGACCACCCATACTGAAGTGCCAAGCTGCAATAGTAGTGCATTATAACATTCATTTGGAATTCCCTTTCAATTTCCTCATTTGAGACAGGTTTATTACATTATTTAAACTTCTTATATATTAAACATCAGCAGAGAAAATTCATAAAAAGAAAAAAGAGGGGGAATCTGTCTTACCCTAAAATACTCCTGCTCTGTGTAGTGTTATTCCAGATTCCTAATATCCAGAGAGGACCACAGCCAGCCCTTGAGCAGAGCAGAAAAGCACATCCCTTGGCAATTCCCAAAGCCAGTCTTTGACTATAGGATCACTGTTTTCACCCAATCAACCCAGCACATGCTACTGCCACAGTCACAAAATAATAATAAAATCATAATAATAATTAGGCCAACTTTTCTCATAGCAATTCAGAGGACTCAAAGTGCAACAACCCTCAATGCTTACAGCTCCACTATGAACAGCTCTGATGTGTACTGGCAAAACTAATGAGGGAGGTAACACAAGGAGCCCAAAACACAAGATTAAAAGACACCAGCAGTGTTACTCTTCCCTGATATGATTAATATATGATTTAAATGAGAATGTCTGTAGCTCTTTAGACTCTGGAGACCTTCAAAGAAGGTGAAATTTGAGACCAAACTAATGGCATTTTAAATAGCAAAATAAACTGCAAATGTTGTGTGAGGTGTTAGTGCAACATAACTCAGCAGGTCATTTTATTGTGGCAATGTGGAACACACATTGGCTAAGGATGTACTTCTTCAAAGACAACACTCCACTAACGTTACAGGTGCAGTACTTGATCTAAACAAATTTACAGGAGTAAAGAAGCCAATTTACCACCTGAAATTTACAACTACTATAAAGATGCCTTGACTTATGCAACTATAAGAGCAATCATTTATAGGCAAAGTGCAATTCTTTCACAGCAAAATACAGATGCTGAATAGTTTGATTACGGCAAACAAAAGGCAGAAAGAAGTCAAAAGGAAGAGTTTATCACCTCGCTCACTTGCTCTAAATTCCTACTTAAATGTTTTATTTTCCTGTGACCAGTATGATCATGTACCATGAAAATTCGTAACAGAACCATTCTGAGAACTAGAGCAATCATCACCTCAGTCTAGTTAGTATTTTGATCAACTCTTGAGCAACCTGAAAGGTATTCTCACCTGAGAAAAATTTAATAGGTAAATAAATTATTCTACATTAGAAATTAATGTCCAATCTTTCTGCTTGTACAAAATATTTAATGGCTTCAACAGGGAAACAATAATTTACTACTGTAAAATTTACTATCCACTAGTATATACTTACCTTGGAAATTTGGATTTACATTTTAGTCTATGACTCTGTAACAGTGCAAATATGGAAAGAGAAGAAAGTCTATATTACATTTAACATCACAGGAAACCTCCTAATTTTGCTTTATTCTGTCTGCTTACACAGCTGTAACACAGATTAGCATTGCATTGCCTATTGGATATATTTATTAAGAATTGCATCTGTTTTAAAGCATATTTATAAAGCAACACTGATATTAAGAATTATTCATGCTCTATTATTGTTATTCAACAGCAGAAAAAAAAACCCAAACACAGTAATAAAAAAACCTCACAACAAAACCCCAGCACACCAAAATATCAGGCATACAATGTCAACCAGACATCACCTGCACAGCAGTTCATGGCACAGCCTCTGACAAGATCATCAGAATTTTAACCCTGTGGTCACCACCGTAAAATGGAACATGCTGTTCAAGCCCAGATAAGAGTGTTGACTGACATGAAGGCACTCCACTGGTATCTGCATCACCATTAACTGCTGAAAGACTTGATTTTCACCTGTATTATTGGTACTACTGCTAATCACAGAAAAAGGGACTGAAGAGCAGAGCCAAGGAGACAAGAGTGCTCTGCAACATTCCTCCAAAAGCCAAATCATCTTGAGTAAGCCCAAAATACAACCATGCAAATGTCCTACCACTGTTGCCTGCTGTTTGCCAGGCAGCAGATTGACAGCTTCACCTTCTGGCATCAGAAACACAAGCAAGGGATATTAGACATGTTGAGCAGGAGACACAAAACATTTGGTACCATAGATGTCATGTTGGTACTGGTGCATAAGCCAGTTATCCTTATCAGCGATGCACTGACGTCCCTCCTAAGAGAAGCATTTTGCCATCTATGTTGAACTGATGGCTCAGTGATCCTTTATCTTTTATTCCCCACTGTAAAAGTACTGATAAATTCTGATACCAACAAGTTTCTCTAAGTCAGGCAATTGGACACAGAGCATAGGGCAGTTATTTGCTAGTACAGGCCTCCCCTGCAATTTCTGTCATAGGCAAACTGAGAAAAATCAACTAGAAAGAAGATGGTGAGCAAAGCAAGTTCAAAGAATTCTGAATCCTTATGTGCTCA
This sequence comes from Bucco capensis, assembly GCA_013396975.1. Taxonomy (NCBI): domain Eukaryota; kingdom Metazoa; phylum Chordata; class Aves; order Piciformes; family Bucconidae; genus Bucco; species Bucco capensis. The sequence goes on from VWZO01008647.1 coordinate 446,975, forward strand.
GAACAATAGCCCTTTCACAGTGCCTCATGCAAACCTTCCTTCCCTACCTCTTTGCTAAATAGCACTTTTAGCAGAACTAGACAGCTGCAATACTAGCAAAAATAAAATTGTTAATTGCTGCTTTTACCTCAGTAGTTCCAGAACCAGCAGAGAAGAACAAATAGGAAAATGAAGACTGGCAAAGTGCCACATGTAGGAAATCACACACACTACAATGGCTACCAGGAGACATCTGCAAAAGTCTTTTTTTTTCCTTTTATTTACTTTTTTTTTTTTGCAAATTTTCCTTTTCAAATTGGAAATAATTCTACTAGACACAAATGGAGACCATAACATATGGATAGAGCAACACTAGTGCTGGCTTTTAGAACATGGGGAGAACTCTTACACTGACCAGGAAAGCCTTCACCTCTGTTGACTGCAGGAAGCAAAGCTTACATACACCCACAGCAGTTGCATAATTGCATTTAATAGGAGAGCTCTTATTGTAAGAATGAAACATGTAAAAGCACAAAAGCAAATATTATCTGATTTTTAAAGAAACTGGAATTACAGCTCCAGTAACACAATGGGCTCCCGTAACACACAAGATGGACACCTCTGATGTCTAATTATTTAACTGTTTGTTCTTACTCTATTGTGTGCTTTTATTATCTTGTCCTTGATCATCTATTATTGCTGTTACATGCTTTGTATAAAATTTATAAGGAAACAGTATCTTCTAAAACTTGATCACTTTAATTGCTTGTGTTATAAAACTGTTTCAAATGACTTCTTTTAATTAAAGATAGGTTTTATCTAGTACTCTGAGATGGTATCATCACCCCACCATCCTTTTCAGCTGTCTCCAAAAGACCCTTACAATCCTGCAGAACTCTATGTCAAAGTACAAGTTTACTGTGATACACATTTGGATACATGAGAGCAAAACAAAGCCTTCATATCTAAAAAGTAATAAAATATTTAGGTTCTTACATAGCTGAGTTTGTACACAATGAGATTTCAAGCAATGCTCAAGTGCTTTTTAAACTCAGATTCTAACAAACATACGTATCTTAAGAAAGGTGGTTCCTGGCTACAATGAAAAATAAAGGTTGAGTTTATTCAAAAGCAAGAATACAGCCATAAGGACTGAAACAACAAGAACAGGAAAGCCTCAGACTAACCACATCAAAAGGAAAACAAGTAAGAAGTGTAATCACAAAAAAGATGATTAGGTACTTTGCTGCAGTGAAACAGCAACTGCTGAAAACACAACTATGCTGAAGGTGAGTAACGGGGCCAAACTGCTTCAGTGCCTCATTCTGCCCATTTGAACCCAGATGTCCCAACAAGTACTGATTAATCAGGTAGCTTATTGCATATGACAGTAGCCAGAGTGAGGATGAAAGATCACATCAGCACCAAAGGCAACCAATTTGAAGGCATTTTACAGTAGGAGGAGCAAAAGATGGCTTAAGTGTCAAAGAACATCTGATTTTAGAATAAGGCTTACAGAAAACAAAAGGCTCTATTTGTGTATTGTACCCCAGAGTGCTCTGTGCTTTAGGCTACTAGGTAAGCCCCTAACCTGCTCCATCTGACAACTAGGCTTTATGGTTAATTTTTCCCACTAAATAATCAGTGACAGCCAGAGATTCAATACTGACTTAAAACAAAAGCAACACTATAAAATAGAAACACCACCACAAAAACATAAAAACTCAAGGGGAAGTATCAGCAACCAGAAAACAACAACGATGAAATAAACTGGTTTTAACTTGAGGACAGTCACAAAGAAGCAAGTGTGCAAAACATACACTATAGACAATTTTGGTATTTGGCAAGAGTTCAATACTTGTAATGACGAGGGGAAACCCAATCGGTCTCCTGTGGAGGCAGCTGCAGACTAACACATTATCACGATGGCAACAGAGAAGAGGTCATCATGAAGTGAAGGAGCCATTTGGAGAGTGTCCTAAATTTCCAAGTGGGAAAAGGGGGTCTGATACCACAGAAAGATCAGGAGGATATCTAGATCCATTAATCTTCCCGCTGGGTCACTCGATGTGGCTCAATTCAAACTGCACTCTGGGACCTCCTTAGCATTTATATTGTCGCAGGCTTAAAATGGATATCACCATGTGGTAGAGGATATTTTAGGTAGTTCATCTTCAATGCTGGAGGAAAGGATGTTTAAGTAACCACTCACATACACAGTAGACTCTCTGTAGCACGGTGAGATTATTCTCTCTCTATATATATATTTATATATATTTATTTATTTATTTATTTTAATATCCTAGAGCTTCTCTGTAGAGTTTCATTGTAACAGAAGATAAAATTTCATCAAATCATTTCCTGTGACACTGATGAGAGAGAACCACCCAGCAACACAACTCGAAACTGACACTTCAAGATCTTTCCGCACCCAACAAGCAAGACTACAAGCTCTGTGGTCAAGGACTGCACAGACTATGCTGCATCCCAAGGCAAAGTGTTACAAAGTTACAGAAATCTGAAGACAGAAGATTATTCTGAAACCAGTGTTTAATACTATATTCTGTATTTTCAGATAGAGATTGTTTACATGGTCTTCATTTCCTATCAAATTCATCTGCTTAACAAAATATCTGCATAATACTGTGCAATCCTTAATTCAGGAAAAATTGCTAATTGTGATAAAAACATTTTTCTTGCCAGAGCAAACAAAGATATCAATATTGGCTCTGAAACTACCAAGCTTTTTTCCTACAACACTGCCATTCAGCATTATCTAATTTCTCTCTCTCCAAAGGATAAATCTCAATCCTGTACAACATACTGGGGGGGAATCAGACCTCTAAGACCTATTTAACGTAACAACAAATTTAAAAGATAAAAGCAGAAATGCAGGAACTGGCTATCCAAAGGATGAGCAATGTCTCTTCATCAGCCAAACTACTTTTGTGAAAACCAACTATCTTTATACAATGGACAGACATATCAAGGATGTGTTTTTTTCAAAACAACAAGACAGTTACACAACATCTTATTTGAAAATCCAGAGCTCTGGATCTGACTGAGGTTCTCAAAGGCTGAAGAGTCATCCAAAAGACAGCCTACAGAGCAACCTAGGCTCAAGGAAGCCAACTGCAACTGCACTGGGCTTTCCCACCAGGGCAGCACAGACAAATTCACTACTGTTTCATCTCATGTGTTGAAGACATTGATTTCAACACTGCAAAACTTTTGTCCTGTTATTTTCAACACATGAACAACTATCCAATACAACTTCATTTTCTTCCACCTGCACACAGGTGTTGTTCCTCCTTCTCTACAACTGCTTTATCAGAATACTTTGATCTGAAAAAATAGCACATCCTCATTTAAAGCTTCTCCTAAATTTTCTACTCACATTTTCACATACCTATACCTCCAAAACAGTACACATTTAGAGGTGAAACTTTCAACATCAAGTTTGAGTTTCCTGAATTTCTTGGGGGAAAAAAAGTGCATTTTCAGCCAGATTCTTATTGCTCTGGTCATGCCATATTTGTTCATATCTAATACAGAGTCTGAACTCAGAGACAACAAAACCCCTGGAAAACCTCTGGAAGCAGCAATCAGAAGACCAAGATCCTGTGAAGAGTCCTCACCAAGAAAAGAGCATCAGCATGTATCCATATGTCATTAGATTCTAAAAAATCCAGTGGAAAGGTGATTAATAAATGCCAAAACAAGTAAAGAAGTTTGACTCAGAACTAGCACTGCAACAGACAACTGAGATTCAGTAACTCCATCTCTCACTGCCATTTGTTCAATGATGAGAAGCTTAAAAAATAGCAATTGCTCGAAACATTTTTTAGGCTGTTTCCTTGTAACTCCTTCTTTTGTAATCAAAACCTCTTCTTCTTGTACCCTAAGCCTCCATGGTCAGAGGTTGTATACTAGAGGGCTGAAACCAAGTGTGTTGCAAGCTGCAAAATTCTGTGTATGTCCAGAGTGTCTGTAAGGCTGCTCACAAACAGCTGCATTTAGCCCTACAGTCATCATCTGAAAAGTGACTCAGTATTGCATGTTTGCCCTTTAACACAATCCAAGACTTTCAGCTCAACCTGCTGTAACCATATTCCCTTAAGCCTTTCCATCTGAAGCAGAAAGGTAATGATTTTAATGAATATGGGTTTGCTTGGTCATTTTTACAAACTCTCCCTGACTGGCTGCAGCCAGTCCCTCGCTGACAGACATCCCACTTCAGGCAGTTACCTTTATTTCAGGGCACTGAATTGCACATGTAGATATTGAGGCATCTGTCAGTCTAGAATTGTACATTTACCTTGTTCCTTTCTGGTACAGTATCATCTTGCTGTTTGTAAACACAGGGGTTTAGAACTGTATCTGAAGCTGCAAACTGTTCTGGGGCTTGTAACTAGCTTTGAGAAAACTGTCAGAAAGTGTTAGATCTACGTATGTGTCTTATGTTAGAGACACTTCAAACAGCTTTTACATTTCTGAAACATACATACTCACAAAACACTTAGCAGTTTCTTTCCCCTTGAAAAGAGCCAAATAGTTAATACCTCATAATGAACCTCAGAAATTATCTTGAACTTCTGAATATTCATTAAAAACTCCACTTCCAAATATTCTTACTCTGGACAGGTTATTAGCAAAGCACAAAACCTGGAGCAGAAGAGTTGTGGCATTAAACTACACCTACTTGGCAAAAAGAAAACCAACAAAAAACAACCACCAGTATTTCAAAGAATGTCAAGAGTATTTTTGGCATTTGATGTTGCTCAAGATCTAATTGTAATCCATACTGTGAACCAAACACAACTGCTGCTTTGTGCTCTGCAGAATGTTACACGTGCTTCAGTGCTGCTGTTCCACACTACTGTAAATCCCAGTATCCCAAAAGTGTTTTCCCAAGTCAGGTAAGATTTCCTTCCAGTTTATATTCATTTTTCAGTGCATCAACTTAAAGGACACGGATCAAATTACCTTATTTGCTATTAAATAACCTTATTTTGGACATACAAAATTTCAGCAAAATAATACTGTTAATGAGGGGAAAGTATAATGAATACTGATATAGTACTTCATAAACAGATTCCTGTTTAATCATAAAAGCCTACATTCAGAATAGGTGATAAAAAAACAGAACAAGCTACTAATATATTCAAAAATAAAAGTTTCAGAGATGGCATTATACTTTGAAGAAGTAAGATTTGCATTGTAAAATAATTATGGACACTGGAAAATTCAGTTATTTAATTAAAGCAGTCATTCAAAAGTACAACAATAAGACTTATCATCAGTGACTTCAGAAAAGATCCTCAGAGATAGGAGCTTTCTGGTCTCAGGAAATATTACAGCTCAAATTCTTCACAATCAAATCAACAGAAGTTCTTCTGCAGATGTAAATGATTTCACAGTCCCAAACAGTCAGACCACCTAATTTTCCATTTGCTGCTCTTTTAAGCCCTGTCCAAACTCCAAGACTTGTATCCTACCTTCAGTTTTATTCACATGCTACTTTTATGAAGGTGCACAAGACAACAGCATCTCCAGTCTCCCACATGAAATAGGAAGGAGTCAAGATCCAAGAAATTAGTAGAGCGAGTTCCAACAGATGAACAAATAAACAGAGTTAAAAGGAAAACATTTCACCTACTCTATTTCTCTCAAGCTATAGAATTATGTATCAATCTTAATTACAGAAGATTCATTTTTTGCAGGTTAATACACTTTTCAGACAACTGTATGTTGCCTTCCATAAATGTACATATTCTTGTGGCTACCACTAGGATTTCTATCTTTACAGTATATAATGCTTTTGATTAGATTTGAAAATCATATAATACCAGTTGAAAGCTACAGCATGATAAATTAGCAATGGTGCATTACATAACTCAGCCACTGGTCTCTTCTGCATTTCCAACTAACTCAACTTCCCCAAGCACAAGTGAATACTGAACAGCTCTTCTGCTCTTAAACTATGCTTAGCTGTCTTGCACAGAAGTGAGACCAAGGATACTATTGCCATTACAACCCTCCTCAAAACCAGGCAAAAACCTAGTAAAGCCAGCATGTATGCAGGGCTGGCAGAGAGGCAGTAGGTCACCCAGAAAGCAATAAAAAATACTGGAACAGACAATGACTGAGCATACCAGAGGGTGAGACAGTTTGGAGGGAACCCAGTAAGATTCTTTAGGAAAGGATTCAGTGAGAGCTTGTACAATGAAGGGAAAAGTAGCAAAAACCAGAAGAAAAGTAAAAGAAGAAGGGGAATACAAAACACACACAAACATCCATCAGAGATGACACAGGTAGGGGTTGATCCTGCCCCAGGCAGAAAGACTGACTACATGAGCAGCTGGGTCCCTTTTGGCTTCACTACTCCATGTTTAACTTCAAAGGGAGTTTCTGTAGGACTTCAGCTCAGGAAGCAAGGACAAACTTCAAAATCCTGGCATCCATGGTACTTCAAAGTACTGGCAGCCAATGGCCTAAGGTCATAACATTCTCCCTCCTTTGCAGCACGGTCAGCAGTGCCTGCTCATAAGGGATCACATATGCGCAGAGAGAGTAGGCACCACTGCCACGATTCACAATGCTGGGAACTGGACCCAGCAGTCCTACATGTGCACTCCTATTCTATACTGGAAATATAGCACACTATGCATCTGAGAATTAACAATCCTGCTCTCTTCCTCGACACTTGACTCCTGCCAGTATTTCTGTCATTTAAGGAAACCAGGAAAGCATCCTCATCACGTCAAGGACACTGAGTACTTCAATTACAAGAACTATAAAAATCATCAACGTACTGTGAATTGTATTCATTATGTTTGTCAGCTATGCTACTGATACTCAGTTAAGAACTTAATAGAAAAAAAGAAATATGGTCTTGAAACTATAAAAAAAAACAAACTATAAACACAGACTTCACGTCAGGAAAAGCCAGAAACAGTTTCCCAAAAACTCAGTAACTCAGAATCAGTCAAGTAAAAGAAAATAAAAATAAAGTAAGAATTACCATAGTGTGAGGTATTCTAAATCACCACTGTAACCCTGATAACTGGAGCATGCAATACCAAATACTTACCTAAAAACTAAATTACCTCTTGAGATACGCATTGAAAATTCATACGCACACCCCATCACTCTTCCCAATATGTATTTTCTCAAGCAGCTATAATTATTTGGTCTCTAAAAAATAATAATTTTATTATAGGGACAAACTCCAGCTTAGATTGTAATACATCCACTATTGGTCTTTACCACAGAGTGACAAATCTTGCTTCTACTTTTGTAAGCCCATACATAAAGTTGTTTTCATGCTTCCAAAAGGCAAATGAAACATACAGTATCTTTCCTCTCTTAAGTATCACCAAGTCCTGGGTGAAAAGTGAAGCAAGAGACTTGACATTCTCGGGACACCAATGTCAGCATCTGTTGTACTTCATGATCCATTTTGTCTTGAATAAGCTTTCACTTTAAAGCGAAAAAAACAGTCATCACCACACTACTTAAGAACCTAACATATTCTGCCACATTTGCAATTCAGAGAGCAGATAAACAAAAGCTGCTGATTTGGACAAGATCTTTCACACTTCGATGATGTGAATCACTCCGGAGTCAAACTTTAAACCACATTTGTTTCACCATCTGCTCGAACCGCGTTAAGTTGGCAGCACAATGTCCAAGAGCCACGGCGCCCGCGTGCCACCCGCACGCTGCAGACCCAAACCCATGACCTGCTGAGCAGTGGCAGCTACAACTGCCTGTACATCTTAAATGTATAGAGCGCTGCCTCACCTGGAGCGAACACTATAGGCAACACTGTAGGCAACACTCATCCTTTTTTTCCTAAGAGAAGCGTACTGGAGAAAATGATGAATAGCCTATAAAATAAGTAAATATAGATGACTTACAGGCAAGTAGTTTCCCAGCAGCTAAATATCTGCACTCTCTTAACCAGTAACTCATCTGAAACCCGACTGGCCATCTTTCTTGTTCTTCCTCGTGTTTTGCCAGCCTTTTCCCCGTGGCACCCTCCTCCACGCTGCTGAGCAGAGAGCAGTCGGTGCAGTGCCGCTCGCCCCTCGCCGCGCCCTCTGCCCGGTACTGCCGCCCGGGGACGGGCGCTTCAGCCACCTCCCAGCACCGCCGCAGACCCCGGGCCCCGAGAGAGATAACACGCTCCGCGGACGCGCAACGCTCCTCCGCCCGGGATAGCCCGGAAACTTTCCGGCCGCGGCGACCACCGCCCGCGGGAACATCTCCTGGCCGGGGCAGGCCGAAGCGGATCGGGGCCGGCCGCAGCCCTCCCCCGCAACCCCACCCCCGGGATGCCCCGCACTGAGCGTCCCCGCTGCTGCCCCTCACCACCCCCCGGCACAAACTCAC